>JAOSBO010212960.1:0-16065 GCA_027563915.1 Erythroxylum rotundifolium | reverse complement strand
CTCCTTTCATGCATGAGTGAGCCGAAATTTGCATAAGAAGAGTCTCATTTTTGGTTCATTTCTTCTAAGAAAAATCTAGTCCAAACATTTTTTCTCCTTTCCCACCAAAGGATTTTGTTAACCAAGTTGTCCGGGAAGCACAAGAGATAAATCAAATTGGTTGAAGATACAACAACAAGGATAGGATAGATTTACAAAGAAAAGGATTCAAACGCAAAGGCTTTGGATACAAGAAGATGGGGAGGATAGCACAGCGAGAAATTAAAGCTGTAACGAAGGAGTCAGTAATGTCACTACCTTGTTTATGTTTATTATTGTCCTTATATCGTATCATGTATAAATTGGCATGATGATTTGGATATATTGCTTCTGCTGCAAATAAGATTTCTGAAAAGTTTTGAAATCCACCGGTTCTCCAAATATGGCTTGCTTTCTTTTACCGATTCAACAATATTACTGGACACTAATCTTAATTTGTTAATAAAATTATTTAATTAAAAAATTAAAATTTAAAGGATTTTAATTATGTGACATTAAATTTAATTATAATTATAATTCATATACATTACAAGCATATTTAGGAATTTAATTAGTTAAACACAAAGAACAGTTGAAGAGAGAAACTTTAAAGTCATCTATATGATATTTGATAAATAAGGATTAATATCAGATATTTAATCATATTCAAATCTAATTAATAGTTAATTAGAATCACTTGTTATTCAAATTAAAATTTAAAAGATATTTAATCAGATTCAAATCTAATTAATAGTTAATTAGAATCACTTGTTATTCAAATTAAAATTTAAAAGAAATTATAATATTTTAATTAAATTATTAAAATGTCTAAATCCTATTTAAAATAGGGATATACTCTATATAATATTGCATTATTAGTTTACCTCTTTCTACACTAGTTATAGAGTTCTCTTAACTTGTCTATATAGATATTATTAAAGGTTAGACACTTGCACAACTATGGTGATTTCCATATAACTTATGAATTCGAGAAGAGCTATAAAAACAAAAATCAAAGCATTTAATAAGGTATGATTTATTATACCACTTTCACTATAAGAAAACCATATATTAGCGATAGACAATTATCGACAAACCAAATATCATAGCTAATTACAAACAGAAAATAAATATCTGCAGGTAAAATTATCGTGAAAATTTTTATTTTGCGACAGAAAAAATTGTCATCGGTAAAGGTGGAGGGAAAACATTCACATAAATTTTTCAACGGAATTTAGCGATTAAAATGCCATACCCTTAGGTAAATTAGGCAGGAATGCTTCCCGCAATTAAATAGAGATGGAATTTTATAGACAAGTATAGTGTCCTTCAATAAATGTTTGGTTTTTACCAATGGCAATGTATTCTGTCGTTGATTTTTCAACGGTCTTCCATTTCCATCGTTAACTTCAGATTAGTCATTTTGAAAAATCAAAAATGATGTTGTTTGGTTTAATACCAAACGACATTGTTTCGGTTCAAGGTTTAATACACCCCAAATCTTCCCCCTCATTTTATCCTCTGTTCCTTCTCTATTTTTCCTCCTTCCTCGCATCACCATCCATAGTCACATATCTACATCTCCTCTCCTCGTTGTTGTCGTCCGTCACATGTCTACAGCTTCTCTTCTCCTTACCATCACAGTTCGTCACACGACTATAGCTTCTCCTGTCCTTGCCATTCGTGGCATGTTTGCAGCTTCTCCATTTATGTAAGTTTACGATTATGTTTCTCCATTTGTTGAGTTTTACATGACTTGCTAGCTTATGCTTTTTCTTATAAAAGTTGAATTTGACATGGTTTTCATCTTGCTAATTGTTCTTAAAGGGCAATTTAACAAGCGACATTGCCGAATAAAAACTTTAAGTTTTCATTAAAGGTTTAAAAAAACTTTTTACTTTTTACTTTTGACTTTAGGGATTATTAATTTTTGGCTTTTTAGGGACTAAATTTTATTAAGGTTTTAATTTAGAGATTTTGATAAGGGTTTGAATTCGGATATTTTGATTATAGTTTCAATTTGGGGATTTTGATTAAGGTTTCAAGTATATCTATAGATTTTAAAGTTTAACCTAATGCTTATTTGACATTCGGATATAGCTAGACTTGAGTATAATGTTGTTAATATTTTGATATTAAAATTATTAGGAATGTTGGATTATTTTCTTATGTGATTTTAAATATGAGATTTTAGATATGTAATGAATGAATTAGATGTTCACTTATAATTAGATGTTCATGTATGTCAAAGTTTTTTTAATTACTGATATTTTAAATAAAAAAAAGGAGATAACTTAATTTTCCAATTTTTTTGGTAAATAAGTAATTAGATAAATTAATTAAACGTATGTACAAGGTGGGGGATTACTAATGAGGCAAGCCAACCACCACTTGACTTACACCAAAAGGTATAACTAAAGCTCCAATACCCCAACAACAAACAATCACAAATACAATCATAGGATAGCTCAATAAACACATAGAAAGCTTGGCTGTAATTGCTCTAAGCGAGTAGTAGTCTCCTTCAGCTTAATTGCTATTTAAGACTCCCGTATGTATTGGTAAGTAGTAGTTTCCAATTTTTTGCTTTGCTGTAATACAACTTTGTTGCTTCCCTCTTACCGAACGACTCTCTTGGTCTCTCTAGCTTTTGTAAGCAACAAAGTGAGATGATCTAGGTTGCGATTAAATGCAGGGATTCTTTTTTTGATAAAAGGGATATATTTCTATGTATTTATTAAATCTAGAAGAATCCTCATACCTCTTATAGAGCAGGTTATTTCGGGATCTATTTCCTCTGTCCTTTCTTTCACCTTCTTTTCCTTTTTTGTTGGTTTTGTGCTCAAACTTACAATTAAATTTTATATACTTTCCTTATTTTGTGAAATGTTACTATATGATACTGCTCCAATAATTATACTTCTTTTTTCTTGATGTTATTACTATGTTAGATTATCATAACGATAGAGTGAAGATTTCCTCAGTAGATTAATATCACAAATTTGGTGTTCTTTTTGTATTTCTAAATTTGACTGAAAAATTCAGACTTGGCATTAAAATGAGATATTCAACAAAAAATACAAAAGACTAGATACTCTTGCCTATATTTAGTAGTACTTTAGTTTGAGAGGCTATTCTTCGTCAACTCAATGATTAGTGATTTCATTTCAGTTTACTAAGAAGCTTTAATATTTTTAGATGACATAAAATTAACCTATTGGTTATTTGGATAATAAAGTTTGTTATTATAGTATTAGTTCGTTTTCTAAACCGGTTCATGGTTTATCAATAATCATATAATATTTTGCTAGGCTTTTGTATATTACAAAGACAAATAGACTGAGCAAACCTAAAACTAAAATATCTATAAAATATGATGCTTAAAATTTCAAGAATACTAAAGCATGGTATGTTAAATATTCCATATCATTAGGCTTTAAACTTGTGTAATTACTTAAGTTTATATTTTAATCCTAATGATGATCATTAGTTTGCATAATTTGAACTTATTTTCTTTCATAATTTTTAAGACTTTATTTATGTATGAACTGGTCTACTTTTTAATAGTCACTTCAAAGATAAATTGTGCGTCTTTTAAGACTATGTATTTTGGCACCTTACTTTAACCTTCTTAAAGTTTTGAGCTATGTTTATTTGAAGGGATCTCTATAGTGTTTAGTGTTTCTTTAGATCCTTCGCCAAAGTGATGGCTACAATAGATATGCTAACATTGGATATTTATATGACCTCAAATTTGAATATTTTTGCAAATTATGTCTCCTAAACTTTGTGTGACTTCAAATAAGGACTAAATCATAGAGCCTAAACTGTTGCTTAAACTAATGTGTCCTAAATGATTTAATTGTTTGAAACTTATTACTAAGCCTACAAGAAGGATTTAGAACTTGTCTTTAGTTATGCATGTCAAAGTAAACTAGAAGGCATCTCTTAACTACAAGTATAGTTACTCAAATTTGTCATCGTACTATAAGCCTCCAACACTAGTAATTTAAATGTCTTTTTGCAAATGTCTCCTTCAATATTACTCTAGTCAAAGGATTAAATAGGCCGATGAAAGTTTGTTCATGATGTTGTATTAAAACAAGTGTATTATATTAAATATTTCATATTCTTTTTCACAGGCCTTATATTATGTTGGAGAGTGTTGCTCATCTTTCTTGATTGTATTTTGAAGTTGTCCATCCATCTAGGTTAGTCGTCTAACTAATATTTACCATATTTTTTGCTTTAATAATATGATTATGATACCTTTGGATTTTGTGTAAATGCAAAGTAGGTTGGGATTTTGTGTTGTTGTTTAGAATATTCTTATAATCATTGATGAGTTTTTATGTTCTTCTTTAATAGTCTAAGTACTTACTATATGTAGAATGAGTTTGAGATGTTATGGATGATTTGAGGCACTAATAAACCCCTAAGATAGTATATAGCCTAGAAACCTGTGATGTAGCACTCATGAGGCTTATCATTGAAAATTTCCATGAGCCTAGGAGTCACAGCGAGAACTTGTATTTTTAATTCACAAGTGTAAACAATGTCGTATACCATAGTTTTGAAATCAATTGAAGGCGATTAGTTCGATCGATTAATACTTCAACTTCGATGTGATTAATGCAAACTTAGTATTAACACAAGGAATTAATATGTACCATAGACAAGATAATTACTTTTCATAATAAACCCCTAGGATGATATATAGGCTAGAAACCCATGATACAGTTCCTATGAGGCTTATCGGTGAAAAATTCCACGAGCCTAGGAGTCACAGTAAGAACTTATTTTCTTAATTCACAAGTGTAACAATGTCATATACCGTATTTTTATTATAGGTGATTAATTCGATCGGCTAGTACCTCAACTTGATGTGATTAATGCAAGCTTAGTATTAACACAAGGAATTAATACATTTCATAGAAAAGACAATTACTTTCCATAATGATAAACCCTTAGGATGGTATTTAGGCTAGAAACCCGTGATCCAACTCCTATGAGGCTTATCGTGAAAAATTCCATGGTCTAGGATTCACAGCGAGAACTTGATTTCTTGATTCACAAGTATAAACAATGCCACGTACCATAGTTTTGAAATCAATTGTAGGTGATTAATTCGATTGGTTAATATTTAGGGGATGTTGTGTAAAGTTTAGATGTTTTATAAACTTTAGGAAATATGAAAGATATTAACTATGGAATCACTATTTCAAATTAACTGTTTTGTAGAAATGAGTAATGTTAATAGATTTTAGATGCATAGGGTATTAACACCTAATGGTCTCATAAATCCTGAGTTTGATGAGGGAGTTGAAGTTTTTATTCATTATGCATGTTCTCAACCTGCATATATGGATGGCCCAAAGATCAAATGTCTATGTAAAAAGTGCAAGCACGTTCATTTCCTTCTTATTGACAAAGTGAATGGGAATTTTTTGAGAAAAGGGTTTATTCCAAATTATTTTGAACAGACACGACATAGGGAACCATTGATTTATAGCACCTCAAGGGGTAATAAAACATATTCGTCAGTGAATTTGAATGAGTTTGAAGGGGGATTAGATTTGGAACAAATAATGTGGATGAAAATGAAAATCATTACATGCAAATGGCTTATGATGTAGCCGGTTATACCTTTTAGGAAAATATAGAAAATCTTAAAGAAGAACCAAACCCACATTGAAAACAATTTTTTGACTTACTACACTCAGTTGACCAAGAAATATGTCTAAATTGTGAGACAATGGCTCAATTGTTCTCAATTGCTCAAATATTGAACATAAAGTCTGAAGGGTATATTTCTGATCCTAGTTTTGATAAAATTCTTGGATGGTATAATGAATCATTTTCTTCTAATTATATACAAAGGTTAATAGTTTTAATAATGTGAAGAAACTTATTAGTACCTATTGAAAAGATTATTTGTTGCAAATTGGGATGTATGTTCTATTATGGAGATGACGTGGAATTACAATAATGCAAATTTTGTGATCAATCTAGGTTCAAGCCTAGAAAGCATTATATGAAACATAAATTATAGCCTAGAAGCAGATGTATTATTTCCCGCTAACTTCGAGACTTTAAAGACTATATGCTTCTAATGTTACTGCATCTCACATGAGATGAAATAATGAACAGGAACAAGAAGATGGAACAATAAGTCATTTATCAGATGCATTGGCGTGGAAACATTTCAATGACACCTTTTATGAGTTTGTAGCTGAAAGTTGAAATATTAGGGTGGGATTGTCAATAGATGGATTTCAACCTTTTAGGCAATCCGGCTAGTAATATTCATCATGTTCAATCATAATTACTCCTTATAATTTGCCTCCATGGATATGTATGAAAGAGGCATATATGTTCTTGAAAGTGATTGTGCCAGGGCCTACAAATCCAAAGTATAAATTTATTGTATTCTTACAACCATTGATATCTGAATTGCAGCATTGACTCAAGCCTTTTTGTTTTTATCTTTGGAGGCCAAATCAAAAATATTTTTTAATTCCAAGAATTGCATTATAGAATGCAACCTCAGGTTGTTTCACTTAATCGGGACCAGATTAATGGAACTAAGCTAGCCTGTATGTCATGATATGCAAACAAAATTACAAGGAAGAGGAGGTTTTCAATCTTTGGAAATTTGGACAAAAATAAACGAATTGTAAGAAAATGTAATGAAAAGTGTTTTTGGATTTTGGGAATAGAAAAACGATAAAATGAAAATAACAATCAAATGATGATAGCATCCTCTTGAAAACGAGCTTTGGCTATCATCGTTCAAAACAAATTTTCACAGGAGTGAATCACTAAGTTTCAAATGGTAAACCTTAAAGAACTCTTTAATTCCAAGGTTTCTATCAATGAACTCCATTTGTTAAAACCTTGTTGAATGCTCTTAGTGTGTACAATGGGTAAGCCAATGCAATAAGTCATTTGAGATCTAGAATCATCTCCATATCAAACATAACTAGGTAGATAAAAGAGAATTAACCAAATCACAAATAAACATATATGAGACTTCATATATTCAAACTCCAAGTTCTACATCAACAAATCCCAATAACATATTAAATATCTAATACTTGATTAAACTCTATTCAAGAATATTTAACTATAAATTACAAAACCTAAGGAGTTCATAATAATGTAGCTGAACATAGAATGAACTACTCCCCTTTGAAGCCCATTGAACTCTAATCATTGCTACATTTTCAAGATGAAAGAGATGCCTAGCCAAGCATTACTCCAGGAGGAATCACAACCGGGAACCCACTAGTATCATCCATGGTAGCAGCTATCGGTGGAGGAGTTGACATTGAAGTGGAGAGGAGAGGATGATGGTAGTGTCCAAAGGTTTATGAGAAAGTGAGAGAGTGTTTTTTTTTATACTGTGCTGGCTCTCTTTAACCTACAATGGTAGGTTTTTAAAGAAAATAGGTTATGGATCGGGTTGCACAGTGGCAATTTTTTGAACATAGTTCAGGTATTCGAAGGTTCGTCGCGGCAAACTTTTCCTGAAAGTTTTGCTTGGAGCTTTTCATTCTTCACCGTAGCAACACATATTTTTCGCCACGGCGAACTTCTTGTTGCACCTGTTCACTTGTTGACTTCAATTTAGCTCTTTCCTTGACTCTACATCTTCTTCTTGAGTCTCTTCTCCTTGAGTCTCCTACAATGAACAAATGGTAGTTTCCAGTATCAATTGTTCTCAAAAAATTAATTAGTGCAATTAATACAAATTTCTGACAAATTTTACTCTCAAACTATAGAAAATAAAGGTAGACACTCAAGAGTCAAATTATGCATAAAATCTAGAAATAGGAGCTAAGAAGTGTAGTAAAGGTCATGAAAATGTCGCCAATTTATATAATAAACTTGGGCTCAATCAAATTCCCTCACACTTAGACCTTTGTACTTCTGGAAAAAGTTTACAAGAGTCAAAGAGACACCAGTGCAAAAGAAAATCCTGACCATACTTAAAATAAGAGTAGGAAATTGGTAAAAATCACTTTTTCAGAAATCAATCAAAGCAGACTGAAAGAGTGCCAAGAAAATAAACACAATAAGAATTTAATCCAAAAGATTAAGCAAAAGGGATCTCACACAAGGTAAGGTGTTTTCTCTCTTCTCACTTGTTTTTGGGATAATTTCACTCTAAAATCTACTTAGTCCATTCTCTACCATAAGCTTGTGATAGTTCTACTTCTCCACTACAAGAACTATAATTTCAAAAATCAAGAGGGCTTTTCAAGGTTGTAATGCACATAAGGCTAGATGAAACGGATGGAATAGATGAAAGAAGAAAGAAAAAAATATGAGTACATGCACCATAAGTATGAAATAAATGTCAGTGTAAGACAATATTTACGCAAACGACAACATAATCTATATTTTTTAGACATAATATTTTGTTGAGTTTTTTATTTTTTAATAATGAAGATATTTTCTTTTGAGAATATATGTTTTTCTTTTTTTTCTTTTTTACTGAGAATATTTTCTTTTGATTTTTTTCTTAATTAACCAATTTCTTGAGATAATTAGAAGAGAATGAGAAATAAAAATATTGACACCATAAGAAAATGTGTGCATGTACTAAAAAATATGGCTTAAGGGGCTAGCAATGGATAAGTGTTTATGGGGGTTTGTGTTTGGCTCAATAGGGTTTTGAAAGAATGCCTCTATAATGTTAACAAAATTCTAGTCCATCAAGCTTTGATTAAGAATTAAGACAAGTTCTAGAGAGATATGAAATTAAGCAGATACACACAACAATGAAAGAATTTAGGCCTAAATATCCTTCCAACAAGGGTACTATCTCAATTAACAATCTCAAGAATTAAAAACATACAGTGCTACTTTGTCGGCATACCCTCACTTACTTTGTGTTGAAAACATTGAAAATAAAATTAACCAAAACCGACTATTATTAAAAGAATAGAAGGCATTTTCAAAAACATAGGGATCGCTTTGAAACTTATAAAATCATACGAGAGTGACAAGAATATAATTAGGGAGAATTGTTGAATGAGAGAATGTTGCCGCAGCAAATTGGTCAGCATGCAAATGTTGCTGCAGTGAAAAGATCAAATTTTTACACATTGCCGCGGCGAAAACAGGGTGCACCGCGACGAAGACTCAAACACCAAGTTTAAAATTTTGATATTATGAATAATTGACAACAAGAATGGAAAATTGACACATCCCCCCCACTTAAACATCATATTGTCCCTAATATTGAAAAACAATAAACACAAATATGCAAGCAAGGGAAAGTGAAAGGCTCATTAGCAACACATCGAAATTACAAAGAGAATTATATATAAAAATTGCAGTCAACAAGTTTGGATAATACAAAATTGAACTAAACATATGAAAACTAAAACTACTCCATCAGTTGATCATCCCCAGCGTCAGAAGGATCTGCTCCTGATGGGCCAGCATCGCTAAGCAAGTCATCTTCATCAGCAGGGTGCTCGGTGTGCAAGGCATCCATCCACTGATGATACCATCGATCTCGACCGTGTCAGACGATGGCCTAAAGTAGGATGTCCAGGAGGGTGGCCAAGTCTATAGAAATGCCATCGACTCAACTAGTGAAGGTCTGTAAAGTGATAGGCTCTGGAGGGGCCAAAACTGGAGGATCATCCTCGCTGGGCACTACAGCGACATGGTTGGTAACAACATCAAGAAGTGTGGTGGAAGGGGGAGGAGGTTGGATTTGGGGTTGTTTAAGGCGGGCGTAATGAAACAAGAGAGTCGGGTCAAAATAGCTATTATTGTTGAATTTTGGGATGTTGTGGGCCCCGAATATGTCAGTGATGAGGTGGGGGAAAGTGATGACATTGGTGAGTTTGACTATGGTGGTGGAGACATAGAGGGCAGAAACAATGGCATGAGTTATGTCAACGGGGCGACCAATCATCAAAAGATAAAGGTACAAGGCTTATTGTTTCGTTACGCAAGCTAGATGGGAGGTCGGGATGATGTTGTTACTAACCAAGTGGAGCCAAGGAAGAGCTTCGAGTCTAAGATCAGAACGTCTAAAATACCGTTGATAAATCCTTGGTTGACGCCAGATGGTGCCCTCAGGACAGAGGGTGTGAATAACATCATCCCATGGATAATAATGGATCAACTGGTCATAATGGCAGCGGAGAATAGGAGGGAAGTTATAGAGCTCACAGATGCTTGCTGTGGTGAATGCGGTGGGGGCTTTCACACCATAAAATCTAAATTCTAAGGTGTTGTGGTGTCGGGTATAAGTGTAAAAGTGGCAAACGAATTTATCGTTGCCCTGAGTCCTTGGTTGGACTAATCCCATAAGCTGAGAGTTTACTAATTGATAAACAAAGGGATTGTTACGTGGACTCAAAGGAAAGGAGCACTCTCTAATTAACAGCCTAGCATCTATCTTTTCAGCCAGGTCGGCAAAGTTAGAATCAGTGCTATGGGAAGGAGCAAAATTATTGGATGAACCAGATGAACTAGATGAGACGCTGGGAGAATGATGGGTAGGGTTTTTAGTTCGAGGCATATTCCTACAGAAAATAAACACAAAAATAAACAAATGGATCGAATAAAATCTATTGAAAGTGAAAACCTATGAAGTTTGCTGCGGCGAACTTAATGGGTCACTACGGAAAAGGCTATACCTACCATGCCACGGTGAAAGAAAAGTCCTTTGCCACCGAAAAAGCTATAGCCTACTGCATTGCGGCAAAAGAAAAGTTCTTCTTCACGGCGAACATACCCTAACTAAACGAAAACAAATGGGTAAGACACGTAACAAAGATGAGATACTTACAAAGGAGACAAAGAGATGCACAAATACGAAGGATGAACGCAAAATGAACTGAGGAAAATGAAGGAAGAGTGATTTGGTGAAGGTGAGTTCAGATTGCCGTGGTGAGCTAGAGGGAAGTACGAAGATGAGGAAGGGAACGATGGATTAATAAAGAAATGGAGGGAAAATTACAAAGATGAATAGAGGGAAGATGGAAGAACAGAAGCAAAAGAAGGGTAGAAATGCAATTTCACTTGGTGTCTTGCGCAGATAGATCTTTCGCCACAGCGAAGATTCCCTGAAGTGAGCTCTCCACGGTGAAAGAATTAGGTCATGCCGTGGTGAATGTTCCTGCAGTAAGTTCGTCACAGTGAAAGAATTATGTCACGCTGTGGCAAATGTTGCTCCAGTTGCCACGGCGAAGTGAACCACGCCACAGCAAAATTTTCCCTAGAGAGAAAAATGAACAAGACTAACAGGATGTTCAGCTCATTTGTAAAGTCCTAAGGCATTTGAAAACAAAATGCAATGCATCAAACTAAAACACAATGAACATAAAAGAGGAGATGAATTATTGAATTAAAATTGTATAAACTGAAAACTAAACCTAGGTCCTACTGAAGTAGTTTCTCCCCCACACTTATTCAATACACTCATGCATCCACATTATCATATTCAACCACATAGCAGAAGTAGGTGGTAAGTGAAGGAGGAGAAACAACCTAATGCCTATGGTGGATCTTGGATCTCTTGGTAGACGTTGGGCTGATAGCTATGCCGTGGTGAGGCAACTTGTCTACTTGCCACTTGGGTATCAACATCTATACTCCTCAGTTTACCTGAAACATTAGCGAACAATCCTTCTTCCAAGGAGTCATCAGTGAATGAGTTCAGTTCAGGGTTAGAATAAATGTGTTGGAGTTCAAATTCAGAGCATGCATCATCAATAACAACATCAAGCATGTTGACTCCTAGGAGCGAATAATCCTCATGGGGGTGTTTCACAGCCTCATACATGTTAAAACTCACCTGTTGATCTCCTACCTCTATGGTGATTGTAGCTTCTTTCATGCTAATCATAGTACTAGTAGTCCTTAAGAAGGATCGACCTAGAATCAAGAAAGTATGCTGCACAACTTCGGGAGACATATCAAGCACATCAAAATCAGCTAGAAAAACCAAAGCTTTGACCTAGAGCAAAATATCCTTTATAAAGCCGACAGGATGCCTAATAGACCTATTAGCCAATTGTAGAACTACAGATGTGGACTTAAGATTTTAAATCCCAATGATTGATAAACAGATTTAGGTATATCATTAATGGATGCTCCTAGATCTAACAAGGCTCCCCCTATGGTAACTTTACCTATAGTACAAAGGATAGTGAAAGATCCAGGATTTTGGCATTTCATAGGAAGTTGAGGTTTAAAAAGAGCAGACATGTTTGAGCTTACTTGAACTCTCTCATTTGGTCTAAACTTCCTTTTATGTGTACACAAGTCTTTAAGGTATTTAGCATAAGCTGAAACACATTTCACAAGATCAAGCAAAGGAATATTGACTTCCATTTTACTAAACATGTCAATGATATCTTTTTCATGCTTAATGTCAGTCATTCGTTTGCTCATCAAATAAGAATTGGGAAAAGGAAAGTCTTTGAGATTTACCTCCTTACAATCAGCTTTATTGGCTCTATGCTTGTTTGACTCATCTTGCTCCCTTGCTGTGGCTTGTTCAATGTTGATCTCAAAATTTGTTCATTTGTCATTCAAAATTATGGACTTCTTTCTAGCCAATAATGCTTTCTCTTTTATGCTTTCAGAATTCTTCTTCTTTTCCGGCGTGGAAGACAACTCATCATATGCAATCTCTTCCTCAACTACTTCCTCATCTGATTCCCAGAATTTCACTTGCTTCCTAATTTGAAGAGTAATTCCATTCAAACCTTTAGGATTTATAATAGTGTTTGAGGGATGAGTGCCATTACTCTTAGCTTGTTGCTCACTCATGTTATTGGATAATTGAGTGAGATAAGAGTTGATATTTTTCATTTTTGTCTCCCATTGCTCCATTCTTTTCTCTAAAGCATTAAACTGAGTGGCATTCTTTGATGAGTCTTACTAAATTAGGGAAGCTATGGTATTGAACTGATTATTGTTAGAAGTCCTTTCCTCCTTCTTCAAAGTCATCATATTGTGTAGGAGTTGGTTGATGTCTTCCTTGGGTAGGATGGTCAAGGCTTGCTAATGGTTTGGGAACTAGTTAGTGGAAGTACTAGCTCCTTCCCCTTGTTGAAATCGATTTAGTGCCCTTCCCTCTTCATTTCTCCAACTTAACCTATGGTTGCCTTCCATCCCTCGTTATAGAGTAAGTGTCCCATTTCTAATTTGCCCGCCCTGGATACACTGCAGACACCTCTTCATATCGTCCAGGACAAACAATGGATATATGCATTACCAACCCACAAGTATCACAACTGGGTGCAGTAAGATCCATAAAACATGTCGGGCGATGCACATTCAGATTCTTCAGTTTTGTAGTGATGAAGGATAATTGTGAGGTCACTCTACTCTACAAAAAGTCAACTTTTGACTCCAAACTCTCCATTCTTTTGGAATTGGCTATTGTGATGACCAACTTATGCACTCCTTTGGTCTCCCTAACACTATACTGTTGATGATTCAAAGCCATTTTCTTGATCAAATCCCATGCCTCTGTAGCTATAAGATCAATTAAAGAACCTCTCGATGCCGCATCCAACATACCTTTATCTTGACTTTTCAACCCATCATAAAAATACTGCATTAACTGCTCATCAGGTATCTAGTGATGGGAGCATCTGGACAATAGATCTTGGAAGTGGTTCCAAAAATCGTAAAGGGATTCATCATAATCCTGTCATGCTGAATAGATCTCCTTCCTCATCGATGAAGTTCCGGAGGCTGAAAAATATTTTTCCAAGAATGCTTTCCTCAAATTTGCCCAACTATGGTAAGCATTTGTCACATGTCTTAGAAGACTCATATACTACTCCATGGCTTTTCCTTCCAGTGATAAGTGAAAAACCATCGATAGTACTTATCAAGTGAGGCTCCTACCGGCTTCATACTCTGACAGATCATGGACAAAGATTGCAAATGCATGTAAGGATCCTCTCCTGTCAATCCAGGAAATTTAAGAAGAGAGTTAATGAGTAATCCTTTAACTTCAAAATTAACATTAAAATTAGGACAAGCAGCAGTAAATGGATCATAATTAACATCAGAAGTAGTTTCTTCCCTAATGGTTCTCCTACATTGATGCCTGTTATTCTCTCCAACCTGTCATGTTCCCCATTACCTCCATTATCACCATTCTTAGGTTGGTTAACATGAAAGTTTTGCAGAAAAGCTGGGTTCTTAGCCATAATCACTCTATCTATCGACTCACTCTCACTCCTTAGCTGACTAGACTCTTTTTCTCTTTTTCCTTCCTAATCTTTTACAAACATCTCTCAATTTTAGGATAAAAAGGTAAAAGTTCTACTTTCTTGGGTATGCACGGAAACAATTCAAATGGGACTAAAATGAAATAAAAAGTAACGAAAATTTCATGCAAGCACATAAAGTCAAGTAAAAAGGTGAAATGTGAAGGATGCAAGTGTGTGGTGTATGAAAGTGTGTGTAACAGTAAAGTGTGCAAGTAAAGTATGCATGTATGAAAAAGCAATAAAGAAATGTTTAAAACTATGTTCTGTAAAATCGCTATGTACGTAGCATGCAAAAAGTTTGGTATGAAAGAAGTGTAATCCTATACTATCGATAAGTATGACTCTAAACTATCTAAGATGCAATCTAAACTAAGGTTCCTCACCTCATTTAGCGGCAAAGAAAATGACAACAGCTAACCTAAAGAACCAATTACTTGGTTCCTTGGCAACGACGCCATTTTGACTCGAGCCTTTTTGTTCTTACCCTTGGAGGCCAAATCAAAAATATTTTTTAATTCCAAAGATTGCAATATAGAATACAACCTTGGGTCATTTCACTTAATCGGAACCAAATTAATGGAACTAAGCTAGCCTATATGTCATGATATGCAAACATCATTAGCAAGGAAGAGGAGGTTTTCAATCTTTGGAAATTTGGACAAAAATAAACAAATTGTAAGAAAATGTAAAGAAAAGTGTTCTTGGAATAGAAAAGCGATAAAATGAAAACAATAACCAAATGATAATAGTATCCTCTTGAAAATGAGCTTCGGTAATCATCATTCAAAACGAATTTTTACGGGAGTGAATCAGTAAGTTTCAAATGGTAAACCTTAAACAACTCTTTAAGTACAAGGTTTTAATAAATGGACAAAGTTTCAATCAATGAAATCCATTTATTAAAACCTTGTCGAATGCTCTTAGTGTGTGTAATGGGTAAGCTAATGCAATAAGTCATTTGAGATCCAGAATCATCTCCCTATCAAACACAACTAGGCAGATAAAAGAGAATTAACCAAATCACAAATAAACATATATAAGACTTCATATATTCAAGCTCCAAGTTCTACATCAACAAATCCCAATAACAAATTAAATATCCAATACTTGATTAAAATCTAATCAAGAATATTCAACTACAAATTACAAATCCTAAACTTAGGAGTTCGTAATAATGTAGCTGAACAACATAGAATGAACTACTACCCTTTGAAGCCCATTGAACTATACCTATTGCTACATTTTCAAGAGGAAACAGGTTCCTAGCCAAGCATTAGTCTAGGAGGAATCACAACTAGGAACCCACTAGAAGCATCCATGGTAGCAGTTGTTAGTGGAGGAGTTGACGGTGAAGTGGAGAGGAGTGGATGATGGTAATATCCGAAGGTTTTTGAGAGAGTAAGAGAGTGTTTTTTTTATATTGTTCCGGCTCTCTTTAACCTAAAATGGTAGGTTTTTAAAGAACCTGGGTTATAGATCAGCTTGCACAGTGGGTAATTTTTTAAAAATGGTTCAGGTACTCGAAGGTTTGCTACGGCGACAGATAAGTTCGGCGCGGCGAACTTTTCCCAAAAGTTTTACTATATTGTTGGCCCCTTTCCCATGGCAACAAAATAAATCTCCGTCACGGCTAACTTTTCCCAAAAGTTTTGCTTGGAAATCTTCATTCTTTGCCATGGCAACACATACTTTTCTCCGCGATGAACTTCTTGTTGCACCTATTCACTTGTTGACTTGAATTCAACTCTTTCCTTGACTCTACATCTTCTTCTTGAGTCTC
>JAOSBO010212946.1:0-16068 GCA_027563915.1 Erythroxylum rotundifolium | reverse complement strand
TATAAATAATTGAGAAAATAATTAAAGATTCTATTTATAAGATCACATCCTAATAACTAAAATTGATGAAAGTCACAAATTAAATATGTCTTTGTGGAAACTATGTACCATTTCCGATTAGTGGTAGTTGCAATCTAGTAGGAGCTCTTTACCATTACCTGATTCTAGTGAGAGCAATATGAACTTAAAGAGATTTGTTTATCAAATTTTCCTTATACCTATATTATGAGTTGATTAATCCTCATATGATGTCTTGGAATTGAAAGGGAAAACCTTTATAATAGTTATGCAAATTCATAATTATTTAGGTTTGAGCTGAGTATAAGACTTAAGTAACCTTCTAAAGGGATATAAAGCCATCAAGAAAAAAAAAATGAGCTTTTCAAATTTTAAGCAAAATATTGATGGCATCTTTAAAAGACGCAAACCATGTATAGTGGAAAAGGATTATAAAAAGAAATTATCACTTACTATGAGGTTTACATCAGTTTGATTGATTCTAGACTTAGTAATTAGAATGGATCTTAACATACATCAAACTTATGTAAAGACTATGTTCTTAAACTAAGAAATAGATAAAGGAATCTATATAGGACAACCACAAGGTTTCATTCAGGACATCCAAGAGCAATACATGCTTAGATTGTTAAAGTCACTATATAGCCTAAAGTAGTCTTAGAGTAAGTGGTATACTAAGTTTTGTAATATAATCATATCATATGATTTTATTATGATTGTCAAAGACCAACAAGTATATATTAAAAGACTCAATGATATATATATATATAGCCATCGAATTCTATGATAAGGAAGATTAAGAGTCCAGTGAACATACCTTTAGGGTCCTTTATGAAATCATTAAATCGATCTTCAGGGACAACAGAGGATGGTCTCTTCATGGCAGAATTGTACCCAAATTGTCTTTTTTCTAACAATCATCCATCTCGAAAGAAAAAAGCGAATGTAAAACTAGTTGATCTACAGTTTCATCCCTCATACTTAGAATCTTACGATGAAAAGAAGGAATACATATAGGAATAATGAAAAGACAATTAACCTCCCTTTATCTTTCCCATCTCCTCCTTCTTCTTCCTTGGCTAGCTTTCTCTTACTACCCTTATAAAGCCTAGCTAGGGATAAGGGTGCTTCTCAGCCATCAGATCAGAATCTCTTCCAAGAAAAAATCTCATCCAATATATATATATATATATATACTAGTGTCAATATTCAATCATGATTAAAATGAAGAACATGAATAAGGTTGCATATGTATTTGTGATTAAAATCACTAAATATCATTCAAAAAGAGCTTTGATAATGTTATAAGTTACATGTATATCAAGCAAATACTTGAGCCATTATGTACACAAGATAGTAATTTATGAAACCAATTATCAAAGGTCTGCACCAAAGTAATATGTAGTATCTATGAATAACAGGAAGAAAAAGAGAAAAAAAAAGACAATTCCTTATTTGAAGAAATCAATAATTTCATACACAGTATTTTGTATATGAACAAATACATTGAAAGGCATCTTTAAAGAGCTTAAATATCAATATCAAATTAAACACATAGATTTGAAGCATAACTATGTCAAGGATATAGTAGCGTAAAGAGAAATGAATAGGTCTAGTGATTATTCATCATACTTGTTATCAATAATGATAGATTGTTTGTCATCGAGCATTTGATGCAATATATGTTTAATTAATAATTAAATAACACTTTCTAGAATGCATTTAAAACAAAAATTCAACTCTAAAATTATGAGAATACTTTATTTTGAATTAAGCTTTATGTTCTAGAATTAATATTAGAATGAGTGTTGAACATTCAATTTTAGATATAAGAGGGTATGTCATGCATATATGAGATGCCTTCCTATAGAGGTGATCGCCTCTATTATTTTATAAGAATAAAGATGAGACAAGTTTTATGTGATTTATTGAGGTCATAAATGAGAGCTCAAGGCTTAAAATATTAACAGCAATTTGATGTATATTAAAGGGTTTAGAGATTGTTAGTGATGACATAACCAAAAATAAATGATATGTTTGCCAAATCTATCTTCATATGTTAGATGTGATTTCTAA
Organism: Erythroxylum rotundifolium; assembly: GCA_027563915.1. Lineage (NCBI taxonomy): Eukaryota > Viridiplantae > Streptophyta > Magnoliopsida > Malpighiales > Erythroxylaceae > Erythroxylum > Erythroxylum rotundifolium. Next base: position 13,974 of record JAOSBO010212946.1, on the reverse strand, counting down.
AAGGTGGATATAATAATTAAAATTTTGAGAAATGGATATAATAATTAAATTAGTAAACTTAGGTGTTAGGTATGCTTGGATATCATCTATACAATATTTAAGGAAAGACATATTCCCTAAAAAAAGAGAGTTAATTTGACATATAAGTCATACCATATATATACATTTTCAAACAATAAGGATATTCTAAGTCATATTCTTAACTCATATTGTTTGAGGATCCTTTAAGGCTATGGAAAACTTAAATTAAAAATACACTTTTTACTCGGGTTCCTATTCTAAAGAATTGAGTTTAATATTTGCTATTTTAGAATGTTGCTAGAAAATCATGAATGATACGAACATTCTAAAAAAAATTAATTTGATGTAAATGATTAAGAAACAAAAAGATCATTACAAATTCAAGTTTGCATTAAGATGTATACACAAGGGCCTACCTTTTATATAAAAGGAGCTACAAATACGAAATATTTATCTAATGAGAATGAGATAATGATTGATGAAATAAATGATCTAGGCCATACACTAAATCCACTTAAAGATTAACTCATTAGTCGCTAAGTCATATATTCCTAATAGATGTATGGTAATATGCTATTGCAGTATGTTGGTACAAGATATTAGACAAGTATGAGAACTACAAATTCATTTTCTTTCTGATAAATTAACTTCATTATGTATGGGTAGGAGATAATGGATAAGCACACATAATAATTTAATAATATTAAACGTCATAACATTAAACATAATAACTGCTAGAAAATCATATATAAGACGATTTAGAATAAAATAAAAATGAGTAAAAGGAATTCTACAAGTTTTGAAATTCTTTGGTATTCTACAGGTCTCTTATCATATGGATTAAAACAAAAAGTTTAAGTGATTTTTGTTTAATTAATCAGTGGTGCAAATATGTTTTGATCCTTATTAAGTTATCTTAATTTAAATTCTTACATTACATAAATTTATATTGCATCTTGGAATAACATTTTCCTTTGGTTAATCAAAATGTAGGAAAGATTTTTATCATTAAATTGAAGTTAGCTTTGATTCTTGGCATTAACTTGGGGAGAGCATGTTGAGAATAGATGTATTCCCATAACTTTTATTCTCATTACTAAGTTAAGGGAAACGTGATAAGAAAAGATGTATCCATTTTGTTTTCTATTATTAGGTTTAGATATATACGAAACTAATGCCCAGACCTTAGGTTATTAGCGTTTATTTGTCATCTTACTTAAAATTCAGTGTCAATGCCCACACCACAAAGTATTCTATAAGTTATTATTATTTTTCAACTTACATATAAGGCAATGTTAATGGCCAAACCATAGGATGTCAGGGTTTAATTTTCAACTTACCTATAATGCAGTGTCAATCCCTAAACTACAGGGTATTGAGGTAAATACAGAGCAATGTTAAACCCAGACCATAGGACGTTAGGGTTTATTTGTCAACTTACCTCCAATTCAATTTCAATGGTCAAACCACTAGATTGGGGTTTATTTGTCAACTTACCTTTAATAAAATGTCGAATCTAATTCTTTTATGTCTTATATAATTTTAGATTTTTCTACCTATCTAAAATCTAAAATATTAAGCTTGATTTTTTTCTTCTCTTTATTAAACCATGTCTTATTGATCTTTTCTCTAAATTTGGATACTGAAGAGTAGTTTAAACTGTTCTTGATATAAATTAGTCCATAAATCTTTTTAATATTACAATATTTTGTTAATTGATTTATATAATAAATTAGTCTATAATAGTTTTCACTCTCCTATAGACCTGTTTAAATTTTTTAGTCTATTGCAATGAAGAAAGTATAATAGCAAATATCTTTAACCTAGTCTAGAAACAATTCTTAACCCTCAATATTTGAAAAGTGATGTAGAATGGAAGCAAATGGAATCAATTTGATATGCATTTATAGTTAAGAGCCTAATGCTTGCTTAGATATTTATGAGACTAGACATAAGATTTATAGTGGGGATGTTGTGGAGATACCAGATTAATCTTGGTATGAATCAAAGGAAAGTTACAAAGAAAATTTTAAGATATCTACATGGAACTAAACAACATATGCTCTCTTTTATAAACAAACTCCACCTTTGGTTACATTTATTTGTTAGTTGGGAGCCATCTTATGGAATAATGTGAAGCAACCTATAATTGCTACATCCACTGGAAAGGCCAAGTTTGTGGTATGATTTAAGGCCATGATTTTGGTTAAATTATTGTGAAACTTGATTTAAGTACTTAAAGATTATCGGTATTATAGACGTGCCACTAAAATTTTACTGCAATAATTCCGTACGAACTTTGTTCTCTAAGAAAGACAAAGTATTTCAAAGGTACTAAACATATGGAACTAAACCACTTTGTTGTTAAAGAGGAGGTTCAAAAAAATAGAGCATATTAGTATTGATCTTATATTAGTTGACCCTTTGACAAACGAACTGCCCAAAATGTTTTTTAATCATGTAAAGAACATAGGTATTGTTTGTATTGATGATTATCAAACAGTAAAGTTGTTTTGTCTCTTATTATGTATTTGACACTCATTGCACATTAATAAATGTGTTATTTCTAAATTTTCTATTTTCTTTTTTATGTATTTGATTTCAATGTATGTTGTTGAAAACATAACTGAAGGTCCTTAAAAGAAGGACATTAATGTTAAATCCTATTATGTACTTCTCATTCATAATCATGATTAAAGAGCAGGGCTAATATAGTGATACATATGTGAATTAATTTTGTATGACTTTCATAACCCTTATTAGTCTAATACTTATTATAATTACTAACAATACCATTGTATGTGAATGGTGACTACTATACATTATAATGATTGTTTGAATAATTGATCAAATAGACTGCATGAAGTCACATAAGTTGAACGGGATAATATTAGAAATTAGCCCTTTAAGTGATTTGTGTGTTAAAGAGAAGTTAGGGACTTTAATAATTTATTAAAGGGTCTTTTGGTCATTACAATGGGAAGTTTTTAAAATTAATTAGTAGACGTCAATTATGAGAGAAGTTTTAAGGTTCTCTCTATGCCTTTTGGACTTTCTCACTATCTTCCATCAAGTATGTAAGTGAGAGGGGAAGGCTGGGAATGAGATAAATTGAGTGAGGAGTTTATATCTGTGAATCATTTCACATTACTGACTACTAAACAAAGGTGAGTATCTAACATGTTGTCTTTATATCGAAACATAATTTTAAATATTAATGCACAAATGTAAGTGTTAGGAATTTCTAGATTTGACCATATTTATGAAGTTACTTACAATACAATCGCGATATGATCCTCTGACTTGTTATTATATCATAAAATATTATGTTAATCCTATGTATTAATGATATAAGATCTTATATTATTAGTTTAATCCTAGATATTGGTTTAATTTTGAATATTAACTTTATATCTACAAGTTTAAAAATAACATTATTAAAAATTTGCTAAGAAATATATAACTAGGAATATATAATAGATTAATTTTTTTGGTTAAAGACAAACACTCATTGGCTAAAAAGCAAGGTCCATCACCACTCGATTTAAAACAAATTAAAATTGGAAGGGATAATATAGTCCTAACAAATAAATAGATGTAACTGAAACCAAAGTTTTATAAATAAATAGATTTATTTAATTTTCAATCCATTCCGTTTAGGTCTCTTCACCTAAAATTTTTTGCTTGTACTATATAAATTATCTCATCAAAGTTTCCATTGAGAAATGTAGTTTAATATACATTTGATGTAACTAAAGATCAAAGAGTGTCATTAATGAAATGATGATTTTAAAAGAGTCTTTCCAAGAATCCAGAGAGAAAGTGTGTTTAGAATTGATACTTTCCTTCTTATTGAAGCCTTTAACAACTAAACTTGCTTTATATCTTTCAACTTTACCCTTAAAATCCCTCTCAGTTTTAAACATCCATTTATAGCTAACGGGTTTTACACCTTCAAGTAATAGGACAAGATCCCAAATGTTGTTTTCTTTTATGGACGTCATTTCCTCATTCATGGCTTCAATCCACTTATGAGAGTTAGAACTTTGTATGACTTGATGGAAGTTAAATGGATCATCTTCTACCTTCCTAATACCATGCTCATCTTCTTCAATATATACACATAATCGTTTAGAATTACATTTTTTCTCTCTAGTAGATCTCCTTAGTGGTATTAGTTATTGAGGTTGTTTTGGTATTTTAGAATAACTTCTTAAATTTGTATAGGAGGAATATTGATCGCAGTTTTTGCGATATGAAAAAGTTTTAATATTTTAACCTCGACATTCTGCAAGCGCATGGGTCAGTCGTATAGTACCTAACATATCGATCCTACCAGGATGGTTAATCTAATCCTAAAAACGAAGGCTAACACAATTCACAATAATTCAAAATGAACAAAACTAAGGCAAGAATTTATTTCAATCACGCACTCAATTTCAAGCATCAATTATGAAATAATAACTAAATAGCAATTGCAACACCTAATCAAAATTAACCTAAACAACTACCAATTGAGAGAAAGGGAAATTTTATCTATCTTTAATGCTAACTTAATTGATTATGAACTACTATATTATTGGTTCTAGACGATCTTGGGGTTGATTACTCTTTCTCAAGTTATATCCATTAACCCTAATTAATAAACCCTGATCAAATTACTAGAATTGCAACCTCTTAATTAACAATCTATCGAAATTTCTAATTAGATTTGAAGTTATCCAAAAGATACTAGGAATCCTATGCAAGATCTCTCTTCATACAAATCACCAATTTGATTTAATTCTTGTTCTATTAAATTACCTAACTCTCATTAGCCCAATTTAATAATTTTTCACTTAGTTTACCCTCTTATTCAATCACCAAACTATGCTAGTATAGAATTTAAATCACAATTATTCCAATAAAAACACAAACAATCAAATTTCATTAAATCAAGAATAAAACAACCCAAAGGCGAGTTTAGACATTCCTCAACATTTAACAATCTTATTCATCAATGGCTATCTCAGTTCTATACATTAATAAAACTGAAAACAAAACTGAAAATATGATTGGAATGGATGACGGAGGTAGTAACAGTGAGAAACCTCTCGATCCGGGAAGTACTTCGCTTAGGCTTCTTCTCTACATCTTTCTTCCTTTTTCTCTTTCTCAATCTCTTGATGTACTCTCTAGGGTTTCTTAATTGGTGGTTGATGCAAAAGCCCTCTAATCTCCTCTTTCTTGTTCTTGAAATATCTTTTGTGTTTTAAGCAACCCTAAGGTTTTTTTGAGGTTGAACACATCTAAAAAATCTCTCGAAACTTAACGTTTTCACTTTTGTCTACTGGCTCCAATGCTTCTATCATGATCTTGGCCTACTAGGCCGTTGTTTCAGCCCGAGTGTCTCCATAACTTCTCTGTTCTTCGAAGTTGACCCTAAAACACTAACAAACACATAAAAGTACCTCAAAAACATAATATTTAAGCTCAAAGACTTACACTAACCTATAAAAACACTTAAACACACAATTCTAACCTAAACACATACTAAACAATCAAATTAACACTTAATACATAACAAACTAAGCCCTAAAACATTATACAATTTACACTTATCAATATTCCCACACTTAAATATTTGCTTGTCCTCAAGCAAACAAAACAACAAATACACAACACACAATGAGGTAACAAAACAATGGCTTCAACTTCATGAAATAAATTTAACTTTAATCACAATCATTCAAGTTATATCAAATCATTAACATGCAAAACCTGCTTATAAGGATTTTGAACTAAATATACAAATTAATCTAGATCCAAGTGTTAATTTATTTACCCTTTTCAATTGCACGCACACATTAATAATTCTTTGGTCATTCTAACTCTATAACTACTCCTAAGTACATTTTCATGAAAAGTTAAACTATTAAAAGTTTGGTAGGTTTTTATTAGAAAACACACACACACATTTTTTTATTCATTTAAACAAGGACCTAGTCTTTTACTCGGAAGCAAACATTGGTTATGAATGTTGATCTGGCTACTCAACTAAGTCATATTTTGTTAAACTAATTAGTTGGAACGTCATTATAGCTTTTGACACAAAGGCACACATTTATGATGTGTGTCGATCTGGTTACTTAGCTATATCACATTCTCAACTGACTACTAGCTCTATTCATAATGGTAACACTTTTTTTGGTTTTAGCTACTCGTTTCCATAAAAAATATTAGTAAAGCTACTGAAGTTGAAAGACCTTAAATTATGAACGCATATGACAATTTAAAGGATGACAAACTTACACTAAATTCTAACTAATATGTATATTTATCAAAAGACTCCAATTCACTCATTTTATGAGCTAATTATTCTTCACAACCTAATAGACTATGTTAAAAATTAAATCAATTTCAATCCGTCTAAGTCATTGTCACATTCACAAAATTCATAAAATGTAGCCTAAAAACTATCATAGAATATGCAAAATCACATTCAAAACAAAACCTACAACCCTCCCCATATTTGAACAACACATTGTCCTCAATGTGAGAAGGGGACAAACACACAAGTAAAGAAAGAAGAAACACAAATTATGGTAAAACAAAAACAAAGATAAAAATAAAAATGAAAATTAAATTTAAAAGAAAGAGGATTAAACAAAGCCTCATGGTGGTGGAGGCAGGGATAGTGTTGGAGGTGGCAATTGAACGGCCTGAGCCTCGAAATATCGATGGATACGACAAATATCCTGGCTCTGACGTCGTTATATTCTGGCCATCTCCTTCATTATATGGAGTTCTCTACAAATGTAACTACAATTACCTTATTCTTGGTAGAGATTATATCCAAGACTTTCTTCCAGCCTAGCTCTTATGTTTCTTTTTCCTACTTGGACTCTTCACTAGTTGAGTCCTTGTTTGCCTATTGAGGTGGCATTGTAATCGAACTCACCTAACTCGCCGTAATCTTAACATGCGTCTTTTGACTGATATCCTGGAGTACCATATTATAGGACTTAAGGATTTCAGCATGCCATAGATGATGATGATTTAGGAAGTCTGGAAGATGGACAGTTAAACCACTACAGTCCACACCATAATATTCAGCAATGGTAGAAACTAGGTACCCTATACCTAAATTGTTGCTCCTGTTATGTAGCTTCGCAACAATAGCGTTCAACACATGTATGGAGGTGCACACTGGAATACTGCGATCCATGCACCACAACATAAAGAGTTCCTTTGTTGAACACTTGTTGGTTTCTGATTTAACAAAAACCAATTGACACATGAATTTGTGCAATAACAAGTGCTTAGGGGTCCTGATGATGTTATTGTGAGCATTTATAGCAACGAATTGCTTTGTTCCAGTGAGCTCGTTCCAATAGCGAAAAGGATAAAAATCATCATACTAATCAATAATGGGAGATTCAGGGAACCCGCTAATGTCACATCCTGCTACCATAGAGTATATACCCGAACATCCAGAGGATATTCAAGTACATATCCTATGATAGTGTTATGCTAGCGCAAACATAATCTTTTAAATGGCATCATAAGAATACACAATATTTAAAAAAAAAATCAACTCCTTATTTGTTTTATTCATAAAAGTTTAAATTGTAGTCATTAAACCAATATTTACATCCTTTATACACAAGTTCTACATGACATATGTAAACTACATAAAAACAACCACAACTCCTTAAATGTCAGCTAACAAACCTCTGAGCCATATCTTAGTCGAAAATGTGCTTCTAGAGACTTTTACAAATCTAGGTCTCCTGTCTCATACTTGAAAAGCCACGTTGCAATTTTTGATAAGTTTTGTGAACTCAATGAGTGAACCATCATTAATGATCTCACTCGAAGAAAATACACAAATATCATTGAACCAACCAATTTCATAACAATTTCCATCACAATGAGACATAATGAATGTCATACACTGCATATGCATTCTTTCAAAACTTGTACAATCCGATCAATCACATTTCATGGCATATCACTTTAACATCACAACTTCAGAAAAGATTTCATAAGCATATATTTCATAATATACAGATGCAGACGTATATAAGACTTCAGATTCATTATTATTCGTTGTGACCGAGTGCCTTTCAAATACGGATATGGATACTGGCCCATTGGGCTCAGTCATAAACAGAAATCATGAAGCAAAGCTCTACATGCAGAATTTTAAGCTTAAAGCTCTTTCAAACTAGCCACTTTGATCACAACGCCTTTATCTAAACTTGCATTTTATGAAATGCATTAAATAGTGGAATATGGCATAAATAGCATTCACTCATAATGCACAGACAGAATCTTATATTCATCGGACCTCAGTCCAGCATTCAACTTTCATTGAGTATTCAGAAAATCAATCAAAGTTCAATAGCAAACAAATATCATTTCACATTTTAGACGCAAATAAAACACTTCCAAGACATTCTTGAATATCAAAATCCTCAGACCTTTAAAGTCTGGAATTCATATACAGGTCACAAATAGTTCAATAATTGGAAGTTAAACAAAATCAATCAATCCTAGGAACATTATCTAGGTTGACTCACAAATGCTCCCTTCAGCTTATTGCCTTGAAGTCCCGGCAATGTCTGGAAGCGGTTGCTTAACGTGCTCCTCTATAAGTAATCACATACATTTATATATTACTCAAGTGCATTTCCATATGATTAATCCTTCATGAGTACATTTATGTATGTGTCATGTATTATGTATGTTCAATGACAATCCTGGGTACATTTCCTTAATACGTGTCTCATAATCAATTACCAACATCTTTCAATCATTCTTTAATACCTAATACACTTTTCTTACTTTAATCATCTCATTCATCAACCATTAGGCTCATTCAAGATCCTATTCAAGCCTAATTACATCATAGGAAAGCATAGACAAGTCAACAAATTCATATATATCCATGATTTGGGACAATAAGCATAACTTTCACTATAGATGTCGGATTAAGGTCATGCAAGTATTATTTTTTAAGAGGACTTCGAGTTCTACAACTTTCATGAAGATCCAAAAGAGAGATTTTACCATCTAAAGGGTCAAAATTGCACATTTATGAAACTATCCCGAGAATGTCCACCCAACGGACATGTATGTTCCTCTAGAGGGACATGAACAAGGCTGGAACACTGAATTTCAGAGAATGTTCGCCCAACAGACCTTTACTGGTCAATTTTCAAATTTCCCATTCCTACATGTAATATCTAACACATCTATGCATATCTTATCATTCCTACTTCAATTTATATTCATTCTAACCTTCATTCTAATTCAAAACTTGTTGATATAATCATTTAAACATAACACAACTTCATAAAAGATTTCATAAGCATACATTTCATAATCATAATATACAAACGCAGATGCATATGAGACTCCAGATTCGTTATTATTTGTTATGACTGAGTGCCTTTCAAATACGGATACAGATACTGGCCCATTGGGCTCACTTAGAAACAGAAATCACGAAGCAAAGCTCTACATGCAGAATTTAAGCTTAAAGCTCTTTCAAACTGGCCACTCTGATCACAACGTCTTTATCTGAATATGCATTTTATGAAATGCATTAAATAATAGAATATGCCATGAATAGCATTCACTCATAATGCACAAACAGAATCTTATATTCATCGGACCTCAGTCCGACATTCAAATTTCATTGAGTATTCAGAAAATCAATCAGTGTTCAGTAGCAAACAAATATCGTTTCACATTTTAGATGCAAATAGAACACTTCCAATACATTCCCGAATAGCAAAATCCTCGGAACTTTAAAGCCTGGAATTCATATAGAGGTAAAAAATAGTTCAATAATTGGAAGTTAAACAAAATCAATCAATCCTAGGAACATCATCTAGGTTGACTCACAAATGCTCCCTTTAGCTTATTGCCTTGAAGTCCCAACAATGTATGGAAGCGGTCGCTCAACATGCTCCTCTGTAAGCAATCACATACATTTATATATTACTCAAGTGCATTTCCATATGATTAATCATTCATGAGTACATTTATGTATGTGTCATGTATTATGTATGTTAAATGACAATTCCGGGTACATTTCCTTAATACGTGTCTCATAATCAATTACCAACATCTTTCAATCATTCTTTAATACCTAATACACTTTCCTTACTTTAATCATCTCATTCATCAACCACTAGGCTCATTCAAGATCCTATTCAAGCCTGATTACATCATAGGAAAGAATTGACAAGTCAACAAATTCATATATATGCATGATTTGGGACAATAAGCATAACTTTCGCTATAGATGTCGGATTAAGGTCATTCAAGTATGATTTTTGAAGAGGACTTCGAGTTCTACAACTTTCATGACGACCCGAAGAGAAATTTCACTATATAAAGGGTCAAAATTGCACATATATGGAACTATCCCGAGAATGTCACCCAACGGACATGTATGTTGCTCCAAAGGGACATGAACAGGGCTGGAATATAGAAATTTCAGAGAATGTCTGCCCAACGGACATTTACTGGTCAATTTTCAAATTTCCCATTCCTACATGTAATATCTAGCACATCTATGCATATCTTATCATTCCTACTTCAAATTCTCTTCATTATAACCTTCATTCCAATTCAAAACTTCAACAAAACACATCATACAAAACTGTTGATCATAATCATTTAAACATAACAACAAGCTGCAGTTTTTTCCAGTTTTTCACAGGACAAATTTTTAGATCAGTTTTGTATGATCATTATGACCTAGAAAATGAGGTATTTAAGCAACACTTTCTTCTAATAAAATGTTCATCTATGTCCTAAGTTTCTAATGACATCAAATTCATAAATTTTGGTTCAGTATCGTGTAAGTTATAATCCGATTACTACAGATTGTTCTCATAACTTGACAGAACGCATTTCTCAACTTCAAGCCAAATTTTAGGACTCTTAAGGACAGATTTCAATTTTGATTCCTTCATGAAAAATGTAGCCATATGTTTCTAGTTTACTCCAAATTAGAATCCGTCTAATTTGGATATTCATAGATCAAGTTATATCCAAAATACAGATGTATGTTCAGTAAAATACCGCATATAACATACTCCAACACAATTCGCTGCCAAAGTTCTATCATTTCTCTATCTCAAGTTGATGATTCAGTAAAACCCAATTTTTCCAGTTCAGAATTCTCTAGTCACAATTCACTAATTCATGAATATTCACAACCCAAAACAGAACCTAATTCATTCTTTTACATATTACAATTTCTACATTTCCCTACTCTTTCATTTAACTCCAATCATCACAATCCCTCATCATGTAAATCATATCACGAATTTGCTTCTTCCTTCACCACATACACATACATCCACTCCATTCACGCATGCATCAATTTATAAACATGAAAATCTTATCAAAATGTCATTTGCACTACCATAAAACTCAAAGCATGACTTACTTGATTTTCACTTCCAAGATCAAGGTTGAATATCTTTTCACCAAGAAGACAATAGCATAAAAGATGGCAGAATTTAACTTCTTTGATGAAGCATCTTGCAAGATATCAAGTGATGATGATCCAAATTAAAACAAAATCTAGGAGTTTATGTGAGTAAGGAAGAGTTTTGGAGTAGAGAGTGCAAAGTGTAGAGAGAAAGGAAGCTGCAGAAACTCCAAAGGTGAAGATGACTTATCACTTGCCTAACTCTTTGAATGCAAGGTGTCTTGGTTTGCAATGGCCACATGTCACACATGAAAGTGTGACACTTGTTCTTCACTAAAGCAACCTACATGTCTTCATATATGGCAGCCAAATGTCACTTACTAATTGCTCCAATTGTCACACATTTACTAGTCCATTAGTCACACTTCTATTTGTCTTTTATTTCTACATTTTTCCTAGTCCAAAATACTCTAAATTTTTTATAAATTTCCAAAATATCCGAAATATCACCAAAAAAAGTGAAATTAATTCTAATACACACCAATTTAATTTTTAAGACAAATAATCCATAATTCACATTTTAATCACATTAAAATCACTTATACCTGGAACATGTCAATAAATGCATGTACAATTATTTTCATGAGTGACAATATTATTCACGTATAAGTATATGCCGTATGATGCATAAATGCGCTTCTAAATTCTCAATAATCTCGCATATACTATATCTTAGGGTTCTAATCTTGATCATAGGATAATGGGATGTTAAAGCACATCTCACACATAATTTCAATGTTTAGTTCATACGCTCATCCCCTTAACCTAAACCACATTTCTTAGGACTCCTAGGTTCATAGGAAAGGGAAGGAAAGAATTTTAAAGTGAGTTCCTGGTAAACAAGAAATTGGAAGTGTATGAATTTTTCCCTGTTAATCCTTTCTACTAAGTTCTCTATCCTATTGCGAAGTTCTAACCTATCGAGTATATTAAAATCAAAATATTTAGGGACTATAATTTGTTTAGCATTTAGGAATTGAAACCGAATACCTTCCTCCTCTGCATAAATGGGGAAGGGTGCTTTGAAGTCCGTTGCTTTGTTCCTTCTCCCTTGTCCTAAGACTTGGTTTCCTCCCCCTGATTGATCCCACTTGGCTAATTGTTTAATGCGCGACATACTGGCTTGTGAGTGATATTTGAAATTTGGTAAAAAGAAGTGAGATTGTTTGGAAGGTTTTAGCTTAGAGAGATAAATTAAACTGAAAGTGAGTGAAAAGTGAAGTTAGAAATGAATATATAGGTAGTTGGAGGGTAAAATAGTAAAATAGGCTTAAAATCATGTGTTTCTCTTTTTTGCCCAGTTGCAGGCCACAATCATGGCCTTTAATTTTCCACCAAAATATTTTTTCACTTTCTGAAGTCACTTCTTAACTCTTTTTGGCCCTTTACCTCTCTTTGCTTAATTCCTCGACCACCTAATTAATAGTGAATTCTTATGCCTTCCTGATTTTATTTGGAAACAAAACAACCTATCTATGGAATCCAACTATCTAGAAATAAAAGGAAATAACATCAATTTAATATTTTATGGGTTGCCTCCCATGCAATGCTTCTTTTAATGTTGGCAGCTCAATTTTCTTCTTTGCTCACGGTGGTTCAAATGAATGCTGGAATGGTAGTGCAATCACTGGTCTCACAATTTGCACATGAGTTATCATGCTATAAATTCGACCTTCCTTGTGATTCTCCTTCCTTTGCCTTCTTCTACGCAGTTATTTCTTTCTTCCTTAGGATTCTCAACATCTTCCCATTGTCTTTAAAGTTCATTTTTTTTTATATTTGTTGGAGGTAGCAGAGATATGTTGTCTTTCTTTGACACTTTGAAGGTTATTTGCTGCTTCCTACACTCAGAGTTAGTTTAGCCCCATCAACGTCAATGATTGAGCGAGCAGTGGCTAATAAGTCGTCCAAGAGCCATAGGGGTTTTAAAATCTTCTCCAATATCCAATATATAGAAGTCTGTGGGAAAGATAAATTTTTGAATTCGTACTAGCACGTCCGTAATAATCCCCTTCGGTTGATGAATTGTTCTGTCAGTCATATTCATTATGGGTTCCAAGTCTACAAACCCTAACTTCTGTCTAAAGCTATAGGGCATTATATTAATACTTGCTCTTAAATCCACAAATGCCCTATCTATGATAACTTCATTAATACTACAAGGAATATAAAAATCCCCTTGGTCCTCTTATTTCTGTGTTATGTTAGGGTTTTCTTCCAATATATACTCCTTAACCTTCTTCTTGATGGATTCCTTTAGTGTGAGCCTTGTTTGTAGATGTTCTATTATGTCCTCAACCTTGTTTGATTCATCCTCTTTAAAATTCCTTGTTACCTTACTTAACATTAACTTCTGTTGAATGAAAATAGGGTATGGAATGTAACATCCCGTCACCGATGGGATGGGTACAGTTCATTGCATTCTTATGTGGCATGTTCATGCATTATTAGTTATG
>JAOSBO010212938.1:0-16068 GCA_027563915.1 Erythroxylum rotundifolium | reverse complement strand
ATGAGTTGTACAAGTTGAGGGAATGATCATATACTAGCCAAATATTCAAATATATACAGTCTGTGGTATTGTGAGCACAAATCATAGTATACTGAATCAAATTAGATAATCTTAGAGTCATTAGAAACTTAAGACATTTTTGAACAATTTTTCAGAAGAAAGTATTACCTAATTTTGCCATTTACTTTATCAGATTTAGCATGAAAAACTGACCTGTATGTGTATTAGAAGAAAAACCTGAAGTGGTCAATTAAGTTATGAAATTTTTTTGACATTGATTTGACTTGGTCCAATTATAAATATAAATGGTAATAATGAGGACTTTGATATCTGAATGAATTGTTAACAAGGATCATAATAAAATACCTGGAATTTTCATGAACATGCATTGTACATATCCAGTATACATGAATGTGCATAAATGAATACATAATTGTACAATATTGTGATATGTGTGAATGTATTGTCTGTATAAAGGAACGCATTGAGTGACAGCATATTGACATTGCCGGTACTTCAAGGCAATAGTTGTTTGGAGCATACTGTGAGTAACCTAGACGGTCTCACTTAATTACTTGTTTGTTTAATATCTGTTTTGAAATGATTGAATGAATGAGGTTTGATTGTTGATTCCGGACAATGAAGGTCCGATGAATGTGATACTAGATTGAGATATTGAAGTGCTGCTTGTATGTGAATGTGCAAAACTATATGCTTCATAATATGATTGATTGTGTTGTTTGTGTACTGGATTCCGGACAATATTTATCCGAGGTGTTTTGATGCATGAAATGATATTGGAAGTGCTGATTGAATGTGAATGAGTCTGCCTAAATGATTTTCTGATTCTCAACTGAAAAGTTGAATGCCAGACCTAGTCCGATGACCACTGCTACTGTGATTGTTACTGTAACTGATATTGTGATTGATATACTGTTATATTATATGCTAATGAAAGTGAATGAATTTGATGACTAAACTATGGCATGCACTTCATTCTGATGCAAGTAATATTAAGGAGTTGTGAGTGGTGTTGCTACTAATACTGTTACTGATAAGAACTTTAAGCTCCCGCATATGTGGTCCGAGCCTATGGCTCACTGTGATCAATGAGTCACAGACTGACTAACTGAGCTCGATAATTTAGGATACTGTAAAAACACATAGTCACGATAATATAAAAATGAATGTGAGTCTCATACATATCGCATCTGCATATAAATTGATTTCATTAAATGATTTGCAAAGGTGTGTGAATGTCATGATATGATTGAACTTTTAACTGAGAAATGATTTAACTATGATGGTATTTTGATACTTGTCAAGTTGCTTTGAATTGTGTGATTATCTATTATAATTGATCTTGTTTTATGATATGAGTGAACCATCGAGGATGGTTACTTTGCTGAGTTCGCAAAACTCATCAAAATTGCACCATTGCTTTTCAGGTTCGAGAGTGAGATGAGCTAGCTTCTAAGCCTTAGTAGAAGCATATTTTGTGCAGTTGTTACTATCAGATTTGGTTCAAAGGTTGGTCAACTAGGATTGAGTATATAGTTGTTTTCTTTTGGGTTTATACTATGTGGTGTGTACTGAGTTGTTTATGTTCATAGGACAATGTTGTATAAACATGGATGATATTGTTCTATATGAAACAATGTAAATCATGGTTTGATATAATGTGATAACATTTTGGTTAAATATGTGATTGATGGTTTAGTGTATGATGCCATGTTATATACAGTGAAGGTGAGTTGGTTATCATGTCATTTCTGACAGGCATGTACACATGTATCTAATGGACACACGTACATATGTCAGTTGGGAATGGGGTGTTACAAAATCCCTCCTTCTTCCTTCTTTCTTCTTTCTTCATCTTCTCACATTCTCTCACTCTAAAACCAACACCCACTTACCTAAACCTCATAAATCCTTCATCTTTACCCCAAATCTTGGTGTTTTCTCCACTTTTTCCATCATTATTCACTCCCTTACCACTTATTTCCCATTACCCACTAAAAAAAATTCCAAGGATTTGGTAAGTTTTTTTCTCTTTCTCTCTTCAAAACATGTTAACCTTTTCCCCTATGCCTTCTCCACCACAATCTCCATAAAGCTTTCTTACCCTTTACTTTTTACATTGTTTTATTTACCTTGTTAGTTGTTTTACTTGCCTGTTTGTTTAATGGTGTGTTTTTTTTTAGTTTCCTTTTGTAGTTGCCTTGTCACATTGAGGACAATATGTTATCCAAGTGTGGGGAGGTGACATTTGCTTTGTAAATTGCATTTTTTTAGTTTGTCTTAGTCACTGTTTGCATTTTGTTAATTGCGATGCATGTTTTAGAAATATTAGGTTGTTGTTTTATGTTAGCAATGGAACCACATTTGAATCATTTTGAATTGTTTTACTATGAGATTCTGTCATGCTAGTTGGAATGAGAATGAATGCATACTTAAACTCAGATTAGGCTACTTGAGTAGATAGTGAACTATGTTGAGTGATGAAAAGTAGTTGGTTGTATAAACTTACTCAGAATTTCAAACTTGAGCAATGAGGAAGTGTAAAGATGTATAATGAATTTTCATTTGAGTCAAGGTGAGGATTGAGCATATATGACCCCATTTATAGTCATTTTATTTCTTTGTTTGCGTGATGCTTCCTTAGGTTATTACTTTAGAAGTTGCTTTGAATCGTTTTGAGTATACTATATGCATACTTAATATAAATGATTAAGGCCCTTTTTGTGTTAACTTTTGGCTTAAATGACCTACTTTTTATTATCCCTTGCTACCTTCATTGAGCCTTAACTCATTTTTTCTTGAAAACATCCCACATTTTAAAACCCGAAACCACATTAGCCTACCCATTCACAATCTTAGTAAAGTATTAAGTGATGCATTAGTTTGGGATTTTTGCTACATTTTTCCGAGATGAGTTGAGTGATACTTCTACTCTTAGAATGCATTGCATTTAGTTGCTATTTTGTTCATTTTTTCTTCAATTATTGAAAAAAAGGAAGAACATTTTAGTAGCATTAATAACTATAGAGTAGTAGTATATTTACATTTGTGTATCTTAGAAATATGTTTTGTTATCCCTTTTTTCACTTATTACTTTATGAATGCTTGTGTTAAACCCTTTACCTTGTTTTACCTGCGTTAACCCTTACCATATTACAACCCAAAGGAAGTCCTTTTGATCTATTTATGCACATAATTATTGCAGAGGAGAATTGATGTATTAATAAATCTATAGTAGTGTAGTTTCCTATAGGGAGATTAAGTAAAATACTAACCATCGATCACTTGAGAGAAATGAGTGAAAACGTAAGGAAGATTCATTTTTTGTTTATGTGATGGTGCCATAAGTTGATTTTGCTTATGTACACTAACGAAAAGTAGTCATGATATGTGTAGTTGCTTGACATTTTAGTTGTCCAAACTTTGAGAGATTGCATGCTTTGATCTTTGTGAAAATGAAGTGATGGAATTGATTGGTTGTGTTTGATTTTGCTTGAAGACAAGCAAATATTTAAGTGCGGGGAAGTTGATAGTTGTGCATCTGTGTGTGTTTTTCTACATCTTTGACATATGTTTCTTGCATAATAGGTTATTATTGTTGTGTTTTAGGATTTATTTTGTATGTTTTTGTTTAGCTTGATCTCCATAGTTGTTCTTTTATGTTTGATATTGATTTAGGGTAAGAATTGATCATTTTGATGTACGAATGGAGGGTGGCCACCTTTATGATTGAATTAGGGGCCAATAGAGGAGAAGAGAAGGGGAGGAGTTGTAAGACAAGAACCTACGATCGTGGGATTCATGCCAATTCCCACGATCGTGGGATCCCTAACCTAAAGAGGCATGTGAGTTTCACTTATTTTTAGGTTCTTGTGACTATATAAGGGCACAAATCCCTAGGACCAAAGGGTTTGTCATGAGAACTTGCCTCCTTAAGCTTAAAAATAGATTTAAATCCTAGAGACAGGTAGAGAATCAAGATTTCCATTCCAAATTAGGAAGAGAGCACACTAACTCCAGATTTTCCAAATTTGGGAAAAAAGAGGGGGAGCTTGCTTTTTCTAGTTCTTATTTCGTTTTTCTCTTCTAGCATCTTTATTGTGGATTTTTTGGTTGTTGGGGATGTTAATGACATTATAAGTGGCTGATTTATTTGTAGAGATTATTTTTGAACTACTTATTGAACTCCTACTTTGTTGATTTGAATGAATGATGCTTTTGATGAATGTTGAGCTTATACCTCACGATATATTGAGAAATTGAGTTGGGTAAATTATGTAAGGTAGTACAATGAGAATTGGCACTTTGTAGACCTACATTCATTAAGTTAATTGATTATTTGGAGAGATATCTTGGAAAATTAGTTGATTATCTATAGGCTAGCTTCATAACTAGTTGAATTGGTGGACTGATTCTATAAATTGTGAGATTGCTTAATCATTTCCATTTAATTTGGCTAGGGACAATTAATCACATCTTGAGAGAGGGGAATTAATACATTCGGAAATCTTAAGTGAGGCACAATTCAATTAACAAGGTAGGAGGGAGATAAGATAGGGAAAAAGAGATATTGTTAAATCTTGAATTATAAGGTTCTATACTTTTGTTTTATAATTTGTTCATTGTTGGTTATTTAATTTATTTTAATTTTTAGTTTATATTTATTAAATTTGGTTCTCAAACAAAGCAGCTTGAATTAAGTAGCCTCTAAACACAATCTCTAAATGATCAATATACGTTCTTTACTAAAAGTTACACCTCGTACACTTGCGATTTTGAGCATAAAACTAGTGAATTTGTTTTGCAATCAACAAGGGTTACAATAGAATATAATGAAGATGATTCTAGAAGCGTCTATGTCGTATGGTGTAGGTATAAGATGGGTTAAAGAACAATTGTCAAGTGTTTAACCCATCTACATATCCATTCTTTAAGCTGCCAAATGTCACTTAGTTCTTCTGCCATTTGTCACTCAATTCTCTAAGCCATTTATCACTCAAGTCTATTGCCATATGACACCCATTTTATAAGCATAGTCATCCTAAATTTTCAAATGTTAACTTATCTTGTCACTTGAAATTTTCCTAGTCTATATGTACATATTAATTCATCAATCTAAATTGTAACAATTCCCTCCAAATCACTAATTGTAATCCATCAATTCTTTTTATTGGTAAATCAAAATACAAGACATTAGAAATGCATAATCATATCGTAATCACTTCAAAACTTTTATACTAGGAACATGTCAATTGAGTGCAATTTTTCTAAATCAAAATTCATATGTGTATGCTCATATTATGCATGTGAATAATCATTTCCTAAATGCACCAAATTCATTTGAATATGATGTAATTGATGTGACTAAGTAATCTAACACTCTAACTCTCAGTAGTTTTGGAATCCAACTATTACAATTTTTCCCTCCTTAAGAAATTTCGTCCTCGAAATTCTTACCTGATTGGTCAAATAGATGGGGGTATTGTTTTCTCATGTTCTCCTCAGTCTCCCACGTAGTTTCTTCTTTCGAATGATTTCTCCAAAGGACTTAAACCAAAGGAATTACTCAATTTCTTAATTGATTAATCTGATATCCAATTATTTTAACCATTTTCTCTACATAACTCAAATGAGTTACAATCTCAACCTATTGTGCTAGTAATATATGTGTTGGATCTAACTGATATCTCCTTAGCATACTAACATGAAACACATTATGAATCTGATACATTTCTCACATTAATGTTAATTTGTAAGCCAATAGTCTAACTCTCTCAGTAATATTATAAGGATTGATATATCTAGGGCTTAACTTTCCCTTTTTACCAAACCTTAGCACTCCTCGTCAGGGCGACACTCTAAAAAATACCTTACGTCTTACTTAATACTCCATATCCCTCTTATGTTGATTTGCATAACTCTTTTACCTTTCTTGAGCCTCTTTAATCGTACCTTATAACGCCTTATATGGAGCTAGACCAATATTACTATGATAATGATTGTTGCGTACAAATTTAACGAGAGCTACATACTCATCCCATGCTCCTTAAAACTCCAAAACACACGCCTTAAACCTGTCTTCAACAGTCTAAATAATTCTCTCACTCTAACCGTCTATCTGAGGATAAAACGCTATACTAAAATTTAACTTTATACCCAGATTTATCTGTAGGCTACCCCAAAATTTTGAAGTAAATCTGGGATTTCGATATGATACAATAGACACTAGGATCCCATGTAAACTCATTATATCATTTACATATCTCTGAGCTAATTGATCTAGTGTGTTATTCTCTCCAATAGGTAAGAAATGAGCTAATTTTGTTAATCTGTCAACAATGACCCATATGGCATCATGATGCCTCAGAGTTCTCAGCAAACCCATAATAAAATCCATTGTAATCTTCTCCCATTTCCACTCTAGAATAGGTAATGACTGTAATTTCCCAACTGGGGCCTGATGTTCTGCCTTAACTTGTTGGCATGTTACACACTTGGCAACATACTCAACCACTTGCTTCTTCATCCCTGGCCACCAAAATTGTCATTTCAGAGTATTGTTCATCTTGGTAATACCAAGATGCATAACATAGGCTGTTATGTGTGCTTCCTCCAAAATTTCCTTTCTCAAATCATCAACATCTGGTACATATAATCTCTGATTCAACCACAATGTATTATTTCTCAACTCAAAGCTAGAATTCGGATTCTATTCTAACTTCTCTATAATCTCACTACTTCTGAGTCTTTTCTTTGAGTTATTCTAATCCTTTCATGTAATACCGGTTTAAGCTTCAATGGAGCTAATAATGCTTCATTCTGTTCTTAACTTAGCTTAACATTCAATTCTCTCAGTTGAACTAGATTTGGTAACCTCGGTGCTTGAATTTATGCTACACTGCTATTTGACTTCTTTCTTATTGCATCAACTACAACATTAGCCTTACTTGAATGATACTCTATCGTGTAATCATAATCCTTAATCAACTCAATCCACCTCCTTTGTCTCATATTAAACTCATAAGGCCTTAACTTTCCCGAAGCATAAGCAATCACTCTACCATACTGCATCAAAACATAGCCTAACCCCTGGTGTGAAGCATCACTGCATACAACATATCCTCCAAATCTAGATGGAATAGCCAACATCGGTGCCATAGTTAATTAATGTTTTAACTCATCAAAGTTCCTTTGACATTCATCAGTTCTTCAAAAAGGTATGTTCTTCCTTAGAAGCTTTGGCAAAGGGGCTGAGATCAATGAGAACCCCTCAACAAACCTCTTGTAATAACCTACTAGCCCAAGAAAACTCCAAATCTTTGACACCTTTCTAGGTGCTTCCCATTTCATCACAGCATCAACTTTCTTTGGGTCTACCTGTATTACCATGTTCAAAAATTATATGACCCAAGAACACCAGCTGATCAAGCTAGAACTCTCAATATCTGTAAAATTAACCTCAAATGCTCATAATGTTCCTCTCTACTCCTAGCATACATTAAGATATCATCTATTATTACAATAACAAAGTGATCTAAGTAAGGTTGGAATACTTTATTCATCAATGCCATAAAAGTAGACAGAGCATTCGTCAAACCAAAAGGCACCATCAAAAACTCAAAGCGTCTGTATCTAGTTCTGATTGCACTCTTTGGTACATCAACTTATGCTATTTTCAATTGATAATACCCTGACCTTAAATCTAGTTTAGTAAACATCTGAGCTCCCTGTAACTGATCAAGTAAATAATCTATTCTTGGTAAGGGATATTTATTCTCATTACCAGCTAATTTAATTGCCCATAATCAATGCACAATCTCAAAGTCCCATCCTTCTTCTTCACAAACAAAACTAAAGCTCCCTAAGGTGACTCACTAGGTATGATAAAACCTTTATCTAATAACTCCTGCAACTGAGTCTAAAGTTCTTTAAGCTTTACAGGTGTCATCCTATAAGGAGGAATAGATATAGGAGCAGTAACTAGGATAAGGTCAATGTTTCCCTAGCTGGTGGTAATCCAGTAATTTAGTAGGAAAAACATCTAGAAAATCCTAACAATAAGAATATCTTGTAATGTCTGCTCATCTCGATATCAGTTACATAGGCTAAATAGGCCTCACATCCACTTTGAATCAGTCTAAAAGCGCTCATTGATGAAATCAATCTGGCTGGTACTGCTTGACTAACACCTCAAAATATCACCTTTGGTTTAGTAGGAGATTCAAGAATAACTTCCTTAGTGTAACAATTCATCACAACCCTATGAACAGTAAGCCGGTCCATACCTAAAATAAGGTCTATCTCTTTCAACTGTAGTCTATCAAATCGACCTTAAACTCAACCTAGTAAACTCGAATAACACACCCTCTACATACTTCTCCAATCATTGTAGTACTATCTACTGGAGTTCTCACCTCTAAGCCAAATTTCAACATATCTCTCTCATAATGTAATTTAAATGTCAGATGTGGGGTAATAAATGCATATGTAGATCCAAGGTCTAACAATGCAATTGCCTCAAAATTAAAGACATGTAACACACCTGCAACAACTTCTGGAGAATTTTTGCCTCCTGTCTTGTAATAGCAAAGATCCGGGCTTACGACTGTGGTTGGTTACTCTGTACCTCAGTCTTAATACTAGGACTTGTTGAATTAGCTTTACCCTAACCTCTACCTCTCTATCCTGCTCCACTAGCTCTCTTCTGTTAGATAGTAATCTCTGTCATTGATCCTCCTTTCACTCCAGACTGTGCTCCTAAAGTTGTGAACAATTTCTAATCTGATGCTCTAGGGAACCACAATGCAAACAAGCTCTCAACACCTTTCAACATACTCCACCATGTCTATTTCCGCAATATTCACAACTAGGAATTTATTGTGTTTATCCACCATAAGTCTGTCCTCCAGATGCCTGACCTCTACCACCACTAAAATGAACATAACTGCCTCTAGTTCTAAACCTTGACTACCTTAATCTCAACTGTGATTATGACGATCTATTCTGGTGTTTATTAAATTTCCTGCCAGAGTCAGCTTGAAACCCACCATGTCTCTTAATCCTAAACTCCTGTCTATACTCTCTTTATTCATCCTTCAGTAACTGCTCAATCCGAATCGAAGCAGCTCGTAGCTCAGTAAAACTATTCATATTTGCAATAGACAACCTTGTCCTAATCTTCATATTCAATCCATCCTCAAACTGCCTACGTTTATCTTCCTCAGTCGGGATCAGAGAAGTAGCCTACCCTAATATGTCATTAAGTCATACCTCACACTTAGTTACCATGAGATTTCCCTATTTCAAATCGAGGAATCGAGGAATTCCTTCATCTTCCTGTCTAAATAGATCTTTGGTATATAATTATCCTTAAAGACCTTTAGGAAGTCCCCCTATGTTAGTCTACAAAGTCGAATGGAACTACCTGGAACTATCTTCTCCCATTGATAAGCTAGATTTTGAAGAAAAGAGACTGCATAGTGGAACCTCATCAGGCTCACAGTCTATTTGATAAAATACTCTCTCTGTTCTCTACAGCTAACCTTCTACCTTGGCAAGTCCGTACTTTTATAGAAGTCTGCAACCCCCTCCTTCCTAAGTTTATCTCACCTCCTTTCTCTCCTCTCAAGAACTCTTTGAGGCATTTGTCCAGATTGGGGTATAGGGGACTCTCTATTGGCTCCTATTGACTCAAGATCAGCTGATTCTATGACATGGTCTCCTATAGCAGATGACCTATAACAAACAATAATAATGATCACTATATGGGTTTTTTTCTATATACCATACTGAAATGCTCGTATATGTCCCTAAGGATGTCAAACCATGCTCTAATACCAAAACTATAACATACCACTCCACATAGCATAATCCCGAACATACTAGAGGATATTTGAGAACATGCTTTACATTATCAAAGTAACTCATTAAAGGGATAAAACATATCATAAGCACTCTAAATGTTCATTTTTTTCCCATTTCATTCACAAACATAATAGTCATATGTGTCATTACAATTCAGAATCCACATACACATTACACAACATATGTTTTTTAGTTCAATCTCAATACCAAATATATAACATGAAATGAGATGCTAATACACAAGACTCTAACTAGACTCCTCAAATTCAGCTGATCAGACCTTTGAGCCATTCTCGTTCCTAAAACGCAAGTACTAGACGTCTACTATATCATCTTAGTAGCTAGAACTCCCATGAACTTGAAAAACAACATCGCAATTTTGATGAGTTTGTGATCTCAGTGAGTGAACCATCATCAATGTATTCACTCAACTTAGATCACAAAACAAGTATATCAAAGTTTATCATATTTCCACAAGCATATCATGTAAGCTAGCATTGCATATCACAATATATCCTCCATTAACTTCAACTGTAATTCACTATTTCAAAACAATTTAATAATTCATTTCAGTTCAATAATTTGATATATGTAGGGATCTATATGCAAATGCTCATATGTTTCCATTCTCATTTTGATTTGTTGCGATCAAGTGTCTATCAACCCAATTTATTGTCCCGTATCTGTTGTGAGTACCAAGATCATTTCTGGCTTGTATCCATTTTGGATACCAAGTCCATGTTATCTGCACTTGAGGCTCTTTTTTATAATCCTGAGCTCAAAGCTTTTTTCTACACATCGGTCACTCTAGTTATAACTCCTTTATCTGATCATGCATTTTAATATAATGAGATGAATCATTTCACATGCTATGATTTCATTTCCTTTCATTTCTATGTACTCACGCCACATATATCAATATCCTCAGATCTAAATTCAACATTTATAAATCAGTTGTTCACACATTCCATATTAAAAATATAATTCATACAAAAGCGTATATAAATGAGTTTACACATCTAAGTTAACTCACAGTATGCTCTAGAAAAGCTATTGCCTCGATTTTTCAACAATGTTTGGATGTCAACGATCACCTTGCATGTTTATCATCATACAATACACACATAGTTAACAAATCACTAATTTGTTTAATCATATGAATATACAATCATGCATATTTATATGTGTCATATTTCAATGCATGCTCAATTGACTTTACAAGTATGTATTCTTATACAAATATCTTGACCATTCAAACATTATAGCTTGTATACAATTAGTTTGCAATCAGGTTTATACCTTAAGTAGGCTTGATTTACTTCAAATTCATCAATTATACATTCACCAAACTTTTCTAGCAATATATATTCAAACAATTACCCAATTCTCATTCATAATTACCTCATGTTCTTCAATGCTTACTCATTTATGTCCAATACACATTACTCATATCCTTAAGATCATGTTTGCATTCATAAGAACACCTTTATTCCTTTATCACATCATAATTTCTAGATTTGGATATTGCATGTATGATGGTATAAAGTGAATAATAATGAAGCAAATGAGCAGATTTTTGTGAGATTTAATGTAAGCAATATGGAAGCTAGAATAGCATGAAATGAAGTAGTTTTAAAGGATATGAATTTTGGAAAAAATTCAGGTGGTAGTGATGTCTCTAAGTATTTGAAATTCATGCAAAATTGAGGGAAGAAAGACAGTGGAGGATCATGGCCTTTAATGCACAATCGTGGCCTGTTTACTTATTGTCTATCACGATTGTGACATAGTCCCCATCATCACGGCATGTTGCATGAGCTTTTGTCACGATCATGGCATGGTCCTCCCCAATTATGGGCTTAGTTCTAGAATGTTAATTTTAGCCTTCTGTATATGTTGAACTAACTGAGAAAAAGTCACTCTAAATTGGTGTATTTGGACTTGAATAAGGTTTGTAATGAACCTAGATTGTTGCAGTCAACTTTGCCAGATTTGAAAACACTTCAATAACACCTATCTTTAGTATAAATTCATCATCAATTATACTTCAAATCCCAACTTAAAAGATCCATATAACATCCCATAAACTACTGTTGTTATGCATCTAAAAACAGAATAGAAGGTACCCCTTTCATTCATCATTTTCCAGCATAATTTCAACACCAATATCACATTTAGTCTATCCCTAATCAGTCATCATAATTTCTAGTAACACATGCCATAATAGATCAATAATTCACTTATTTGTTTACCTTAAATGTCACCTCAATTTATCAAGCATGCTTTGCCTCACATGTATGCAAGATCATCTCAGGAACAATGAGGGAGTCAGATGAGTTTCAATAGGGATAAGAAGAAGAAAACAGAATATAACTATCTCTCTGAAGAAATTGATAAAGGTTTTGAGGTGGTAGTGGACATAATTTAGAGTAGAAACTCAAGATGTGAGGGAGGAGTGAGTTTCGGTAGTGGGGGGGGGGGGGGAAGAAGAGAGGGTTATAGCAAAATATAATGAAGATGATTCTGTAAGTGTCTATATCGTATGGTGTAGGTGTAAGATGAGCTTAAAGACACTTATCAAGTGTCTAAGCCAGCTACATATCCACTCTTTAGGCTTCCAAATGTCACTTAGTTCTTCTGCCATTTGTCACTCAATTCTCCAAGCCATTTGTCATTCAAGTCTACAGCCATATGTCACTCATTTTATAGCCTTAGTCGTCCTTAATTTCCACATGTCAACTTGTCTTGCCACTTGAAATTTTTCTTAGTCTAAATGTACATATTAATTCATCAATCTCCCAATTGTAACAATTAACTCCAAATTACTAATTGTAATCCATCAATTATTTTTATTAGTAAATCAAAATACAATGCATTAGAAATAGACAATCATATCATAATCATTTTGAAACTTTTATACCTCAGAACATGTCAATTGATTGTAATTTTTCTAAATCAAATTCATGTGAGTATGTTCATATAATTCATGTGAATGAAATCTTAAAATCATATCCTAAACGCTCCAAATTATTCTAATATGATGTAATTCATGTGACTAAGTAATCTAACACTTTAACTCTTGGTAGTTTTAGAATCTGACTATTATAATACCAGCCATCCTTGTCCCAAATGGAGCAGAAGAAACCTAATAACAACACCTAAAAAACTCAACCTCTACCTAACTCAAAAAACACATAGAACCAAATTAACCCCTCAGATTCCCCCTTTTAGAGATCTCTTAATTATACAACACTACAGGGAAGAAAATGAGAGGATGATATAGAGCTCCATTGTAGGCGACTCTAGGAGTCATGGAAAACTCAGGTTGTTGAGTCTGAATTTGAGAGCCCAATTTAGGCTCCTCTAGAGTTTCTATATTAAGGAGTGTAAAAATGGAGAACTTCACTTGTGGGCTTTTTCTTTGAGAATAGATTGGCATTTCCAATTATGAGCAAAATGGGCCATGTCTATATAGAGCAACAAGGGTCTAAAGAATAAATGGTGAATAAATTTTAAGACTTCATGTTCAAGTTCAAGACAGAGGAGAATGTGCAAAGTGTGCTAGAAGCAAGGCCATGGCACGTGATGGGGCACCCAATACTCTTTAAAAAGTGGCATCCGGGTGTGAAATTGGACAGGATAAATCAAAATTCCATCCCTTTATGGGTCAATATTCACGAAGTGCCCTTGGAATATTGATTTTCAGAAGGAATGAGTTACATTGCAAGAAAAATAGGGAAGCCTTCAGGGCTAGATGAGAATACGACACTTATAAATAGAATTTGTTACATCAAGGTGTGTATAGATGTTATTTCAAAGAAGCTCCCTAATTCTCTGAGAATTATGAGATTGAAGGAGAATGGTAGACTAGAAGAAGAATCCATAAGGATTTCATATATATGGATAAAAAAATCCAAAAAGGAGAAATAAGTATAGAGAAAAAAATATTGTTAAGAGGGAAGTAAGACTTGAAGGATACCTCAAACCAAGTGCAAGCTACTCTAGCAGGAAAAGAAGTAACAAGTGATAATCAGATTAACAAAAAGATGAATCAAGAGGAGGATAACTTGTCAGTAGAGGGAAACGAGTAATTAAGGAACAAGTAAGGTAGGTCATTAATTTGAAGGAGAATGACATAAGAGGATTAGGTCTCAAAGTACTAACTATCACAAAAATAAGATCACAAACCTGGTGGGGAATAATATGGCAGGGACAGTGATACAAAGGACTAACAACCAAAATAGTAAGGATCTATGGGAGATTAGTAGGGAAGGGAATAAGCAACAGCTGTAAGGGCTTGAATAATGTTGATACAACCATGTGGGAGAAGAGCATAGTAGGGAAAAGGAAAATGGACAATGAAGAAATGGAAAGAATGCAGGCAGATGTAGAGTTGATTGGTACTCCTATTTTGGAAAGACAGGAAGCACCAGGTTACTTACATGTATAGCTTCTGTCTCCCTAGGTTTAAATAGAAAGTTTAGGAGGAAGAGGTCAAGAAAGAAGAAGAAATGATAAAGATAGTAGCTTGGAATGTCAGGGGGCTTGATAGCCAAAATAAGGAATTTATAGTTTGGGAGTTGATTAAAAGCAAAAGGATGATTTTGTTAGTTTTTTTAAACCAAAATAAAGAGGAAGCAACATGAAAAAGGCTTATAGTTCCTAAATAAACATTGGTGGATGATAACCAACCATGACTAGCGTATGAATGGTAGGGTAATAATTGGTTTTAATGCTTAGAAATTGGAAGTTATCAAACAGGTTTTGAATGACCAAATAATACACTGTGAAATCCTAATCAAAGAAATAGGAAAGGAGTTTGCAATTACAGCAGGGGTGCTTGGAGTGAAATTGAAAGAGATTGTAACTACATCAAAGTTACATAGGCAATAATTAGACTCTCAAATCAAATGAATCAAAAGTAGGAAGAAGATGGAAACATCAAGATTACAGGGAGTTACAAGAACTTGTGAAAGGTTTAAGACTTACAAACTTAAAATGGTATAGGAATGCCTTTACTTGGAACAACAAACAAGCTAAAGAATGGTTCTTAATATGGAAGCTTGACAGAAGCATGATGAATGGTAAGTAGATAGAGCAATTTACCCTTAGTAATGCTACATTTGAAGAACTTGATGTTTTTGACCATAGTCCTATAATGGTGGAGATAACAACAGGTGACTGGAAGAGGAAGGCTCTACTTAAAATCTACAATCATCTAACATACAATTTAGATTCAAGGATATACCCAATGAAAGGTTAAAGTTGGAAGTCACTAGTTCTAAAGGATACATATTAACAAGTTAAAGGAGTTGAGGGAAAACTGAAAAAAACTGAGTAAGGACTCACTTAATCTAGAACAGAAGGAGAAAGTTAATGCTTTGAATAAGCTAAAGGAGTGCCAGGAGAGGCTAATAGTAAGTCCTAAAGGTGTACACCTAAAAAAAGGAGGAAGTTGAGTTGGTTTCCAAATACTAAGATCTGTTGAATATTAATACACTACAAAGACAAAAATTTAGAATGACTTAGTTAAACGAGGGTGAGAGATGAACAAGTGTTTTTTGGGCTCTATTTCTTTAAAGACAAATAAGAACACTATTAAGGTGTTGGTAGATGATACAAGTAGGAAATATGAAGACCAAAAGGGTAAGAAAATAGTAGCCTCTAATTATTTTAGCAAACATTATGGAGCTAAAACTCAAGTTAAGGAAATGACAAAAAAGGTGATTACAGGAATCAAGGAGATTGATGAACTAAACAAGAGTCAACTGATTAGGGAAGTTATAAGGGATAAGATAAAGGATGTTGACTTTTCATTGAACACTAACAAATCCCCTAGACTTGATGAATATAATGGGATATTTTTCGTAGAAATTGGGAAATGTTGGGAGAAGAGGTTATAAGAGTAGTGCAAGAGTTCTTTTGGGTAAAACAAATCATCCTCAAAAAGTGGAATAAGACATATGCATATCTCATACCCAAACAAAGCAATGCAGAAAGACTTCAGAAATTCAAACCTATCGCTTGCTACAGCTTCCTATACAAGATAATCACAAAGATTCTGACTAATAGATTGAGAACAAGCTTGTCAAAAAATTGTTAGTCTTTGATTGAGCCAAGTTTATATTATAAATTGGCTGCATTTTCATAGCTGCTATTGCATTTGTTTACTCCTAGTTGATG
>JAOSBO010212830.1:0-16081 GCA_027563915.1 Erythroxylum rotundifolium | reverse complement strand
AATACTCTTTTAACAAGTTCAAGAAGTTCTTATTATTCTTTTTAATTTGTATTCACGAAAAGGATACACCATTCAACACCCCCTTGTTGTGTCTCTAGTTTATCATATACAAGTTCTTTATTAACGTGTGATTTACTTCATTACGAAGAAGCGAATTGAATCACAATTAAATTGAATAAACACAATCAGAGAAACTTTATTAATCTCAATAATAAAACACCACGAAAGTGAGTTTAGACAAAAGATCAACACTCAACAACAAGTATTCCAACAAATCCTTAATTCTCATACATCAATGAAATTCGAAATAAAAATTGAAAGTACTGTCGGAATGGATCTCGGAGATCACAACTATGGGAAACCACCTGTTCTGGGAAGTACATCGCACCAAGTGTATCTCCTTGCCACTCTTCTTTCATTTCCTTCCTCAATCACTCGATCTCTCTCTAGGTCGCTCTCGGATAATTACAGAATCTCCCCTTTTTGCTTAAGTCTCTTGGCTCTCTAATCCCCCTTGACGACTAATAAGGATTGTTCTATTTATTCTCTAGTAGCGCTAGGTCAAACTCGGGGTTGAAACGGTCCAAAAATTAATCTAAAAATTGAGTTTTTTATCTGCCCGATGCATGACACGATCATAGCCCTGCATGTCACGATCATGGTCGACGCTTTACCCTTTCTGTCATGAGCGTGGCTTGACAAGCATGATTGTGGCTTGACTTTTCGCTTTCTGTGATGATCGTGGCTTAGAGTGCACGATCGTGGCCTGGCTATTTCTTTTTCTTCCTTCTCTGTCATGACCATGGCCTATATACACGATCGTGGCCTATGTCGTTAAGCCTAAAACTCTTTAAATCTTCACCATTCTTCCCTATTTGCCCTGCAACACTAGCACATAAATCAAGGTACCTAAAAAATATACAATTTAAGCTCAAGAATTCCAACTAAACTATAAACATATTTAACTACACAATAACCTAATTAAGCTTTAAATGCATGCTCAACACTCACTTTAACACTAAATGCATAACAAATTAAACCCTAAAACATCATGCAAAACACAACTATCACTTAGGAATGATTTACATAATTACAGAGAAGTTATCTTTACCACAGCCTTCTGAGGGAGTTCATGATGCAGACATTTTATAATAGTATGAATCCAAGCATGAGAGGAACCATAGATGCAGCTGCTAGAGGTTCTTTAATGAGGAGGACTATAGATGTAGATCATGACCTTTGGAGGAGTTGGCGAGCAATACTTGTATGTGGTCAATCGAGAGGAGTAGACAGAGGCAGAAGGAGCGAAAAGGTATAATCTTGATTGACTATGTTATAGCTTTGTAGGCACAGATTATAGTCCTTACAAAGTAGTTAAACAATATGCAAGGAGCATCTTTTTCTACGGCCAAACAACCATGGCTCAACTGAATGTTCTGATTGGAAGATGGTGGCACAGAATAGGTAAATTACCTGGGCTAGCCGTAAAGAGGTAATAATCCTTATTCGAACATTTAAAATTCGAGGTGGAAAAACCACTCGAATTTTTCTTAGACTACTATCAATATAGTTAGCCAAGCAAGACAGCAAGGACCTCCTAGATTTCAGAAAGATCAAATTGGATTGATGGAGAGAAAAATTTACAAGTTTATGAAGATTTTTGGTTCCAAACTGGCAGCTTAAGAATAAAATTAGAAGAGGATGTTTACCAGTTAGGAGGAAAGTCAAAAGAGATGGAGGTGAAGTTTGATCAGATTGTTAAGAAACATGCCTCATCAACCCATAACTTGAAGGCTTAGGTAGGTTAACTTGCTAATGTTTTACCTTCTATAAGTACAGGTAGCCTACCGATAAATTTTGAGGCCAGTATAAAGGAACAACTCAAGGCTATTACACTTCGAAGTGGCAAGCAGATGGATAAACTAGGGGTGAAAAAGGATAGCTAAGAAAAAGAGACAAGTAAGGAGATAGGAGAAGAGAAGGAAGAAGAAAAGCCTTATATACCACCACTAACCTCCAAGCCCAAATTTCAGTATGCACAAAGGGTCGAACAACATCAGGTGAACACTCAATTATTAAAGTTTTTGGAGAAACTAAAGAAGTTATGGATTAATTTGTCATCGGTGGAAGCTTTGCACTGCATGCCCAAGTGTGTGAAGTTTTTAAAGGATATAATCACTCACAAACGCACTTAGGAAGACAATCAAACGGTGACGTTGACAAAAAATTATAGTTCCATCATATCAAGCCAAATGCCTTCAAAATTACAAGATCTAGGGAGTTTCACTATTCTATGCATTATTGGTGATTTTGAATTTTCTAAATATTTTTATGATTTAGGTGCAAGTATTAACTTGATGTCTCTATCTGTTTTTAGGAAATTCGTGTTTAGGGGAGGTCAAGCTAACATCCATGTTAATTCAACTTGCGGATCGATTCGTAAGGAGGTCATTTGGAGTTGTGGAAGACAAATTGGTAAAAGTGGACAAATTTGTAATTTCCGTTGATTTTTGTTGTGTTAGATTTTGAAGCTGATAAGACTTGTCCATTAATTTTGGGTAAGCCATTTTTGAATACTAGTAGGGCATTAGTTGATGTGCATGAAGGGAAACTTGTGTTGAGAATCAGTAATGAACATGTTGAGTTTAAATCTTTGAAGAAACCGATGGATGGTAATGTGTGTATGAAAATTGATGTTGTGGATGAGTGTGTGAAGAAGGTTAAAGGAAAATTTGATGAAGCGAATGAGGTGCATAGGGATGAGAGTGTGAAAGAAGATGAATTATTTGAAGAAGTTGATTTAGAGAAGCTAGAGAGAACAGATATAACCACACCACCTTTAATTATTAAGCCCCCCTTCCTAGTTTAAACCCTCACCTTCCAATTTGAGATACACATTTGTTGGGAAGAACCACACCTTACTTATCATTATTTCTATCCAATTAGATTATGAGCAAGAACAGAAAGTGGAAGAGACCATTAAGAAGTGGTTGAGAGCTGTGGGGTGGCAAATTTATGATATTAGGGGGATTAACCCTAATGTGGTCACGCATAGGATTAATCTAGAAGAAGGATGTAAAACTGTGAGAGAAAGACAGAGAACGTTAAATCCAAATATGCAAGAAGTTGTGAAGAAGGAGCTGGTGAAACTTTTGGACACGGGGATTATTTACCCCATTTTAGATAGTGAGTGGGTGAGTCCAATGCAGTGTGTGTCGAAGAAGGGTAGCATGACAGTGACAAAGAATGAAAAAGGTGAAAAGATTTCCACTAGGACCGTTACAGGTTAGCGAGGGTGTATTGACTATAGGAATCTAACTTTGGCTACCAAGAAGGATCATTTGTGGACCAAATGATTGAAAGGGTGGTTGGTCATTCTTTTTAGTGTTTTCTTCAATAATATTTAGGGTATAATCAAATATTTATATACCCAGAAGACCAAGAGAAGACCACATTCACTTATCCTTATAGGAATTTTGCTCATCGGAGGAAGCCTTTTGGTTTATGCAATGTACCTACTACATTTCAAAGGTGCATTATGGCTATATTTATGGACATGAATGAAAACTTTATGGAGGTATTTATGGATGGTTTTTATATCTTTTGAGATTCTTTTAATCATTGTTTGTTTAATTTAGATGGAGTGTTTCAAAGATGTGATGAGTCTCATCTAGTTTTAAATTAGGGGAAATGTCATTTCATAGTCTAAGAGGGAATTGTATTAGGTTATAAGATCTCATCCAAGGGGATTGAAGTGGATCATGCTAAAATCAAAGTAATTGAAAAGTTACTACATCTGACAAACATTAAGGTCATCCAAGCTTTCTTTGATAATGCAGGGTTCTATAAATGATTCGTTAAAGGTTTTTCTCTTATTACTAGACCTTTGACGCATTTGCTAGTTAAAGATGTTCCTTTTGTTTTTAATGGTGATTGTTTAGACTGTTTTAACAATGGTCACTTCCATTTGAGATAATGTGTGATGCAAGTGACTATGGTATTAGCTCTATACTTGGATAAAGAAAGGAGAAGAGGTTGCATGCTATCTACTACGTAAGCAAGACTTTGATTGGAGCACCACTGAACTACACCACTATTGAAAAGGAATTGCTTGTGATGGTATTTGCTCGTGAGAAATTTCATTCTTATCTTTTGGGCTCATAAGTTATTATTTTTACAGACCATACAGTGCTACGTACCTCCTTGCTAAGAAGGATGCCAAGGCTACGCTCATCCGGTGGGTACTCCTACTCTAAGAGTTCAATATTGAGATTAAAGACAATAAGGGAGCAAAAAATATTGTTGCAGACCATTTATCGAGACTTGAAGGAGGAAATCATGAAGAGCAAGAGGAAATTGAGGAAAGCTTTCCTTATGAGGCTTTAATGATGGTATATAATCCTTTTCGTCCTTGATTTGTAGATATTATAAACTACCTTTTAGGTGGTGTTATTCCTTTTGATATTTCATATCAGTAAAGGAAGCATTTTCTACTTCAATGTTCTCATTATATTTAAAATGAATTTGTACTTTATTAGTTATATACTGACAGTGTGACTCACAGGTGTGTCCGTCAAGATGAAATGCCCAAAATTTTGATGAAATGTCATAGCTCACTTTATACAGAGCATTATGGAGCTAACAAAACTGCTACTTGAATCCTAAAATGTGGATTCTACTAGCCAACCTTGTTCAAGGATACTTAAGATTTTGTTCTGAAATGTGATAAATGTCAAAGAGTGGGCAACATATCTAAAAGGGATGAAATGCTGCTTTTAAACATAATTAAGGTTGAGATATTTGATATGTGGGGCCTGGATTTCATAGGACCATTCCCATCCTCCGCAAGTAACAACTACATATTAGTTGGGGTTGATTACGCTTCTAGGTGGGTTAAGAAAGTCGGCACCCCCAACTAATAATGGCAAGGTGGTTCAAAAGTATATCAAGAAGATTTTTGTTAGATTTGGGATGCCTAAAGCGATCATAAATAATGGCGAGAGCCATTTCTACAACAAACTATTTGAGGCTCTTATGAGGAGATACAATATTTCATAACAGATTAGGTACCCCTTTCCATCCCCAAACTAAGGGCCAAGTGGAGGTAGTGAATAGAGAATTGAAGAAAATTTTAGAGAAGGTAGTGAGTACGTTAAGAAAGGATTAGGCTTTAAAGCAAAACGACACCTTATAGGCTTATAGGACATCTTCCAAATCACCGACAGGTACCATATCGACTTGTTTATGGCAAGACCTGCCATTTACCATTGGAGATGGAGCATTGAGCATATTGGGCAGTTAGGAAGTTAAAAATGGAATGGAAGTTAGTAGGTGAGAAAAGGTTGTTACAACTTGATGAATTAGAAGAGTTAATATTTGAAGCTTATGAAAATGTCAAGTTATACAAAGAAATATCGAAGAAGTGGCATGATGCTCACATCAAAAAGAAAGAGTTTAAGAGTGGAGACTTGGTGCTTTTGTTCAATTCAAGACTTTGGCTATTTACTGAAAAGCTCAAGTCAAAATGGAGTGAACCCTTCAAAGTCCTTCAAGCGTTTCCCTATGAAGCTTTGGAATTGCAAAACAACAAGGGTGAAGCATTCAAGGTTAATGGGCGTAGATGCAAGCCATATAATGAAGGAACATATTCATAAGAAAGGGAAGTCATCTCTTTCCTTTCTTGCACTTTTTAATAAATGCATGAGGAATGGTCAAACTGATGAGCTTAACTTAGTATGTATACCTTTCTTTTGTTTGTTTCTGTCTACTTATGTATTTGATTTATTTAGTTATGATTATGTTTAATTTGAGTTTGCTTGGTATTTGTTTGGATTTTACTCAAGTTTTAACTTGCTTTCTCTTCAAATCACTTATTGGTTGTATCATTTTGATGCATTTGTAGGTTGTTTGAATGATTGAGAGAAAATGTTAAGCTTGCAAGAGGATCAAGAAGTGGAAAAAGAGAAGTAACTCATGACAGTGGGAATTGGTAAGATTCCAACGACCGTATGAAGGCTCTCTAGAAAGTTTCTGGAGAGTTAATCCACGGTTATGGGAAACAGGGTGATTCCCATGATCGTGGGAAGTCTCGATCCGAAAATTTTTTTAAAATTTCCTCCCTTCTTCTCCGTTATTCATTCTTCAAATTTTCATAACCTCTCTCTCTAAACTCACGACACCCACTCTCCCACTCTCTCATATCCTTCATCTTACACAAAACTCTTAGTATTTTCTTCAATTCTTCCATCATTCTTTAATCCTTTACATTTATTTCACAGTAATCATTCAAGAATCAAAGGATTTGAGTAAGATTTTTTGCTCTCTCTCTAAAAATGAGCTCACCCGTCTCTTCCTTACTTTTGCAGATTTCTCTTTTGGAGTGGCTCCGAAGAAGATGATAACTCAAAAACCAACTGATGAATTATGCCTTTAAGTCTCCAGCGAAGCTAAACCTATTATGGAAGCTACTTTTTATGCCCCATTCCCCATTTACTTAAAGGACAAAGGTATGCGCTTTCGATACTTTACAGATAAGGAATTGATTACTCCTCGATACTTTGACTGTAAATTATTAGAAACTATAAGAGTGAGGAGAAAAATTGAGAGATTAGCTATGAACATTGGTTTTAGTAGCTTCATTCGTTGCGATGTACTGATTTATCCTATGATGACTGTTGAAATTTTCATCTATATATGTGACAATCCTAAAATGCATACATTTTAGTTTAGGATAGGTGTCAATGCTTATAAATTAGATTATAATGTCATTCGTGCACTTTGCGATTTATAAAACATTAAATTTTTAGATGATTATGATGACTTTTATATGGATGATTACTGGAAAATTCTAACAGGTAAAGAAAATTTTGACTTTAGGGATGCATCAAACACTTTAATTCGTAGTGCCAAGCATTTACTTCTTCATAAATTTATGTGCTTAATGGTTTTCAGTAAAATTGAGAATAATAAATGCTCGGCTAAGGAACTTTTCTTTCTTTGGTACATGGACCGAAAATCAAGATAAATACCCCTTATCGTATTTTTTGATGTATTTTGAGTTGTGTTAATAAGAAGAGCTCTTATATTGCAATGTCATACATTATTACTACTTTAGCTCTATATTATAATCTTGATGTAGAAAATGTGTGTATGACTCGATATGATATTTTTGACATATCTTATTTAAGGCAATCTGAAATTTTGTAGCCCCATTCTATAGAGCTCTGAAATCCTCATATGCACACTACAATAAAGAACAGGAAGGGCAATGATGTAGCCACTTCCTCATCATCCACATCTCAAGCACCCCTGGAGCCATAAAGAGAAGCAGTGGAAGAGGAGCCAACCGCACCAGTAGAGGTTGAAAGATTTCAACAAATCCTCGACCAAATGGCCCATAATAATCAACAAATGACGTTTCAAATTAATGAGCTCGGCACCCAGATGACACAAGTCCACAAGGAGCAACAGTATATGAAGAAGAAATTCCTTAATTTCTTCCGAAGGAATAATTTTAAAGTTCCTTCTCCAATACCTTCACCATTACAATCTCCATAAGCCCTTTTACCCTAGACTTTTTACATTATTTTATTTCTTTTATTTGGTTTGATGTCATTTATTTGGTTTAATGTCTTTTATTTGGTTTGACATCATTTACCTTGTGGTTAACTTGTCACATTAAGGACAATGTGTTCTTTAAGTGTGGAGAGGTGACACTTACTTGTCAATTGCATTATCTTAGTCACTATTTGCATTATGTTAAATAGGATGCATGTTACAGGCATATTATGTTGTTTTATGTTAAGCAATGGAGCCATACTTGAGTCATTTTCATTTATTTTGCCATGAGATTCTGTCATGCTCGTTGGAATGAGATTGAATGCATGCTCTATAGGAAAATCTTGGTACATGCATCATATACACATGGTACAGAAAAATAAAAAAATTGTTTCGGGATTTTCTCAAAGTCCAGGATCTGTATGCCTATACAAGGACATATCATTAGACTTTGGTAAAAATTCCCAATTCACATACATGTTCATAATACATATACATATAGGAATTCATGGCATTTACACAAATTAATCATTCATATAATAACCATGCACCTTGTGAGAAGTCTTCTTTGTTCTTCAATCTTCTACTCGTCAGGTTGCTGCAAACCACAACGACCAAAATAGACCGTCTCCAATGGCATCCACTCAGAGATCAAAGAAATTAACCGAATCAAACTCTTTAATCTGGAAATGGCTAGAACAAAGACAAGGGGGCTAGCTCTATTCTTTGTTCTATGAAGAGAAAAATATGGAAGCAAATGGAGAGCAAAACATGAAAAAAAATGGAGAGGAAGAAGATGAGAAAGATGAGAGAGTGAAGTAGCTTCTTTAACAATTCTCACAATCTTCTTCCTTTTTGCTTTTGATTTTTGACTTTTAACCATTTTCTTGTCTTTTTTCCTTTAAAAACCATAAATGTTTAACCTCTCTTATCTTCCATGGTTCACGTCTCTTTATACACACACACACACACACACACACACACACACACATATATGTATATATATAAACACACACACACACACACACACACACACACACACACACACACACACATATATATACATGTATATAAATGCTGAGGTAGTCTAGTCATACTGCGATCGGTCATGCTAGTTTCAGGAGTGGAAAAAAATCAGAGACCTGTTTCAACAATATTGACATCATGATCTCATTGGAACATATCCCAATCTCATCAGGATCCATTTGGTTCTATTTTTCTCCATATAATAAATCTCTGCCCCAAACCATTTTATGAATCCTTTGAGTCACTCTTATGCGTGTGACCCATTATGTTTCCAATTATATTGGTCACTCGGATTAATACTTAATCTGGGCAAGCCATGAGTGGCATCTAGTAACACATCATGACTCCCAATTGACTAGAAAGTAATTGGTTTGACAACAAACCTATGCTCGTCACAAACCATCTTACGAACCCTCCCAAAGACAATTGTTGTGCAGTTCATACTTTCACTATGCTATACCCACTTAGTTATGAGTATGGGCAAATTGTTAACTCTCACTAGACTGATTACATCAAATCTAGCCCAAGTGATATCAATTCTCATCCTGGGACTCATTACTCTATATGTCAATTAAGACATTCTTCATGACACATGTACTCCGGCTAGAGATTTCTAAGTAATGACCCAACAAGAGGTTGTGGGTATCATCTTTTGTTATCACAGAAGTGGTCAATCCACTATTGGATACTCATCTACCTTCAAATACCTCAAGTTATACCCATTCACCACCCTATGAGTGACCTCTGCAAACAAGGAATAGAGTCAAAGCATAGAATTAGTATCCAAGATATTGTTAAGTACCTAAAGTTTAAGGATACTTGCACCATTTCTATGATGAGATTATCGCTGACATTAGAATAAGGCATCTATGTGATGATCTCATGGTAGGTCGTCCAATGTATTTACTACCTCTAGTAAGCATCCATATCTCAACTCTAAACATCTCACCTTTATAGTTTCTAAGATCTACTGCTTGATCCAATCGAGTAGTTTAATATGTGCTAGCCTATCCAGATTAACGATGTCCAGTCTTATTAATTTTGTGACTAGGGGTAATTTTGATACTGACATAATTACACACGATAGGAATCTCAGCAGTACGATTACGTCATAATTTCTTTCATGTTATTTCATATATCATGGACTTCATTAATTTGCTTATAGATCAATATCAATTCATAAATAATGAACATCAAATTAATGAAATATGCCTTTCTTTATTATTGAAAATAAAGTCTATACACAACTTTGTACAAAACACACTAAAGGCGATTGCCTTTTGGGAATAACTCTAACAAATCTCCCACTTAACCTAAAGTCAATCACCTTAGTATCTAATACGATATGCACGTACATGAGAATCAAATCTATTATGTGATAATGGCTTTATTAACGGATCAATAATATTATGCTCGGTGGGAATTCTCTCTATCTCTACATCAGATCGACCAATGATCTCCTTGATGATATTTACAGAGTGTGTCCTTGGACTATTGATGAGACCTTGGTTCCTTCACCTACCCAATAGCCCCATTATTGTCATAATACAGCTGTATAGGCCCATCGCTACTAGGAACCACACCAAGTTTAATGATGAACTTCTTGATCTAAACTGCTTCCTTTGCTGTGTCTGAAGTCGCAATGTACTTTGCCTCGATTGTTGAATTGACATTCGTCTCTTGTTTGGAAATTTTCCAGTTGATCACCTGGCATTCAGTGTGAATATATAACCTGATTGGGATTTGGAATCATCTTTATCAGATTGAAAATTGGCATCTGTATGCCTGCTCATTTTTAGATTTCCATCTCCATATATTAAGAAAACATCATTAGTCCTTTCGCAAGTACTTGAGGATATTCTTGACAGCCACCCATTGATCCTTACTAGGATCCAATTTCTATCTGCTTGTAACACTTAGAGCCTATGATACATTGGGTTTTATACATAACATATCGTATATGATAGATCCTATGGCATATGCATATGAGATCATATTCATGCGCGTCCTCTCATCTTGTGTCTTAGTACACATAGATTTCGAGAGTGTTATCTCATGAGTCATAGGAAGATACTCTTTTGGACTACTCCATGGTAAGTCTCTTTAGCATCTTGTCTATGTACGTTGATTTGAAAGACTAAGCAACCTTTTTTATCTATCTTT
Organism: Erythroxylum rotundifolium; assembly: GCA_027563915.1. Lineage (NCBI taxonomy): Eukaryota > Viridiplantae > Streptophyta > Magnoliopsida > Malpighiales > Erythroxylaceae > Erythroxylum > Erythroxylum rotundifolium. The sequence goes on along the minus strand of JAOSBO010212830.1, from coordinate 5,335 downwards.
ATAGATCTTTATCCGAAGAATATAAGTTGCTTCACGGAGATCTTTCATGGCAAATTGTTTGGACAACCTAACTTTCATATATTGTAGCATAGAGACTTCCTTTCCTAGTAATAGTATGTCATCTACATACATAACAAGGAAGACGATTGCACTCCCACTAACCTTCTTATAAACACAGGGTTCATCCGAATTTTGTGAGAAACCAAACTTTTTGATTACATCATCGAAGCGAATTTCCAACTCCTAGATGCTAGTTTTAGTCCACAAATGGATTTCTGAAGCTTGCATACCTTTTCGCCATCATAGGAAACGAAGCCCTTTGGTTATATCACACGCACATCCTCAGTTAAATTTCCATATAGAAAAGTTATCTTCACATCCATTTTCCATATCTCATAATCATTGAGCGACAATGGCTAGGAGTATCCTAATGGATTTAAGCATTGCTACTGGGTTGAAGGTCTCATCGTAGTCTATTCCTCATCTTTGATATAAAAAAAACTTTAACTACAAGCCTTGTTTTATAGGTAATCACATTACCATCCATATTGATTTTCTTTTTGAAAACCCATTTACACCCTATAGGTTTTATTGCTTTAGGGGTTTCAACTAAAGTCCATATTTGGTTTTCATACATGAAATACATTTCTGATTTTATGGTGCTAAGCCATTTTTCAGAATCTGAACTCTTCAGAACCTCTTCATGGGTAGTAAGCTTATTATCATTTATGAATAATGCATCATTCTATTCAATCATGAGGAATCCATATCTCTGGAGAACATAGTGTATCCTACGTGACCTATGAACTTCCTGTGTTGAAGAAGGTTGAATTGTTACTTTATCTGTACGAGTCACAATCTCAGGTTCAGGCAGTTGATCCGCATTTTTTTGCTCCCACTATCTTCTTTCAAAAGAAAATTTTTCCCTAAAAGGACATCGTGCTTTGAAACAAACACTTTTTGTTCCTCAGCAAGGTAAAATTGATATCCCATTGTTTCTTTAGGATATCTTACGAATAAACACTTGTCAAAATCCGCGTCAAGCTTATATGATTGTATTCGCTTCACCTAAGCCAGACAACCCCAAACTTTCAAATGAGAAGGATAGGTTTTTTGTTAGTCCACATTTCATATGGAATATCATCAACTGCTTTTGATGGAACTCTGTTTGACAAATAAACAGTTGTCTTTACTGCATACCCCTAAAAAGATTTTGGTAAATTTGCAAAGCCCATCATCGATCATATCATGTCTAACAAGGTTTGGTTTCTCCTTTCAGCCATACCATTGTGATGCAATGTGTAAGGTGGAGTCCACTAAGATAAAATCCCATTATCTCTTAGATAATCTAAAAATTCTTGGTCTAGGTATTCCCTACCTTGATCAAATTGTAGCGTCTTGATACCTTTCCTAAGTTGGTTTTTTACTTCATTTCTAAATTGGTTGAACTTTTCAAATGCATCAAATTTGTATCTCATCAGATACAAATAACCATATCGAGAATAGTTATCGATAAAGGTAATGAAGTAAAGAAAACCACTTCTAGCATGGATGGATGTCGGACCTTATACATCTGAATGTATTAGGTCTAATACTCTAGTCGCTCGTTCACCCTTTCCCTTAAAAGGTAACTTAGTCATCTTTCCTAATAAACAAGATTCAGATATGTCATATGATTCATAATCAAATGACCCTAAACTACTACTCTTGTGGAGCTTAATGATGCGTTTCTCATTTATATGGCCAAGGCGACAAAGCCATAAGTAAGTTGATTTTAAATTATCTTATTTATGTCTTTTCATGTCATTGTGATTTATAATTTGATGTCACATATCTAATATATAAATTCCATTGAATAATATACCAATACTATAAAGAATTCCATTCAAACTAATAGAACAACCATTGCTATTAAAATCCAAATGGAAAGCAACTTTATTTAAATAAGAAATAAACAATATGTTCTTTGTTAAAATAAATAACAATCATCAAATTTAATTACAAGCCCACTGGGGAGTGACAAAAACAAGTGACTATGGCTAATGTAGCAAATCTTGCCCCATTTCCCACTCATAGTTCCAGTTCTCCCTTTATGAGTTGTCTACTATCCCTGAGGTCCTATATATCATTACATATGTGTGAGCCACAATCAGTATCTAATACCCATATGTTATGATCAGAAATTGTATTAAATTCAATGACAAACATACCTGAAGGAGCTGGGGCATCTGATGCCTACTTCTTCTTCAAGGATTTCAGATAGACTTTACAGTTTCGCATCTAGTGGCCAGTCTTGCCCCAATGGAAAAAAGTTCCTTTTGACGCAATTTCTTTTGCACTTCCTTTTGATTTCTTGGACTTTTTCTTCTTTAGGTTCTTTTTTCTTGAACCAGAAGAAGGAGAGTCCACTACTGGCATTGGCTTTCTATCCTTCTTGACATCTTGCTTTGCTGTCTTAGGCAAATTGATCAACTTAGGGATTGTTGTGGAGATTTGGTTCATCTGATAGTTTAACACAAAATATGAATAACCATAAGACAATCTAACCATAATTAAGTCAGTACTTAATTCATAGCCCATAACAACACCCAAGGTGGCCAACCTCTTAATATAACCATTAATCTTCAGTGCATATTGCACTGCAGATGTCCTCGGAGTTATCGTACTGGTAAAGAGCATCCTTAAGATCTCGAACCTTTCAGACTAAGCTTGTTCATCAAAAAGCTCTTTAGGATGAAACGCTATGGTATTAGAATCCATAGACTCATGCTACTTCTGTAGCTTTGGTGACATAGAAGCTAGTATAACACAGATAGCCACGTCACTATCTTTGAAATGCTTACGATATGCTTTCTGATCCTCATCTGAAGCAACAGCAGTAGGGGGATCAGGATGTGGAACGTCTTCGACATAACATAGCTCTTCAGATCTAAGAACAATTCTCAAATTTCTCAGCCAATCAAGAAAATTGGGTCTAGTCAATTTATTAGAATCCATAAGTGAGCGTAAATTCACACTGGAAGACATCTTCAATCAACTTAAATGTGAAGAGAGAAAGAATGTTAGAATATAAGTACATGGATGATCATAAGAACTTACATGACATGCCTATAACTGCCACTAGTTTCAAAGAATCCATAGCCCTCACTAAGAATCCAAGAAAAACTATGACAAAGCGTCCTAGTGGGTCGATATCTGATATTACTAAAAATGAACCTTGGTTTTACTCAATAAGCCAATTTAGATCAATCGGTAGAGATCGATCATATCAATTGCATCATAGCTGCAACTACCATCTAGTGAAAACCGACCCATTAATTTGAAAATCTTATTTCTGTGGTTCGAACATATCCGTATAGAGCAGGCTTAGGTTTACCCAACAACCCTAACTTTAAAAGAATTATGATTCTCCCTATATTAATGGAAGGCCTTAGTTTTCATATCATGTGTGAGGGATTTCATATTATGGTCTCATCTAAGTCATAGGATTATAGTCACAATGACTATATGTATGGATTAGGACGTTTCATTAATCACATTGAATCTATATCCATAACCATCCATTATCCCACCTAGCCAACCCTATCATGCATTCTTTAATGCAACCTTTTCACAAGGTTTTCTTATATAGGTTGTGACATATTATACATCTAAAGATTTGACGTTCTATTTAACTCTTGAACCGAATTGTTTTCTAAAGTTGGCATCAGCTAATTTCTCAATCCGTATGCTTTCAATTCCAATTCAAAATACCAATATACCAAGTGTAAGACCCTCTACTCTGATGTACCAATTAAATACATTAATTATACCATGCTTGCCATATATAGTCATACTAGACATGAAATACTCGAAATAGATTACTACAATATTAATCTCTTAGATTTCCAAATAATTTGAGAACATCAAATATCAATCTAAGTATCTCTAGGTAATCTCCACTTCACCAAGAAAACTTTGGCACTTGTCACATAACTTGTGACGGCCAAAACAATCGAGACAACTGAATATACCAACAAGATGTTAATGTGACTTATTTGACATCCGAAAATTTTTGGAAACCCAATTTCTACCAAATCAATTTGGCATGCACACAACAAAAAATTAACTTATTTCTGATCACATAAAAAATGATACGAGGCATTGAAACCAAAAAAACACAATCACCATTTCAAGCAAAGCAGGTTCAACATTTTTCTAAAAAATGTCCAGTTCTATCTTTTGCTTGAATAAGGCTTGAAAAAATTTCAATAAATTCTGATAAAATTGCACATGCTATGATATGTTCCCAAAATGTTCCATGAATTCCTTAAGAATATATTTCTAAGAAAAACTCAACCAACCTCAACAACCAATCCAATCCAGAATCTGTGTTTCCTCAACGCAGACATTCCCAACAACACACAAGAAATTACCAAATAAATATTCAAAGACCTTAAAAACATTTTTCCATTTTCATTAACATTTATAAACTTCTTATAAAGAGGTTGATAAAAGAAAATACCAAAAATAAATTTTGGTAGAATTTATTCTCAAATTTTCAAGCATGCCTGTTCATATAATGTGCATAAACACAACAACCAAAACAATTGGGAATTAATTAGTAAAAACGTACCAAATCATATTGATAAATTTTTTCTTCCACAAACATATTCAGCAACATCTCATGATTAAATATGGGTAAGAAAATATCTAAAACAATATCTCTATACTAATTTAATTCAACACAATCAGAATGCACAACTGTCAAAACCAATCGGTAGCATCACACATGTTATGGTTTCTCCTTTATACAGTGCATAAGTGGCTCTAATACCACTGTAGGAAAATCCCAGTGCATACATCATATACACATGGTGTGGAAAACAAAAAAAGTTATTCTGGAACTTTTCTGAAGTCGAGGATCTATATGCCTATACAAGGAAATACTATTAAACTTAGGTGAAATTTTCCAATTCACAAACATTTTCATAACACATATACATATAGGAATTCATGGCATTTGAACAAATCAATCATTCATATAATAACCATGTACCTTGTGAGTAGTCTCCTTCATTCTTCAATCTTCTACTCATCAGGTTGTCGCAAACCACAATGACTAAAACAGACCGTCTCTAACGGTATCCACGCAGAGATTGGGGAAACTAACCGAATCAAACTCTTTAATCCAAAAATGATTCTTTGTTCTATGAAGAGAAAAATGTGGAAGCAAATGGAGAGCAAAAAGTGAAAAAAATGAAGAGGAAGAAGATGAGGAAGATGAGAGAGTGAAGGAGCTTCCTAAACAGTTCTCACGATCTTTTCCTTTTTGCTTTTGCTTTTTGTCTTTTAC
>JAOSBO010212764.1:0-16091 GCA_027563915.1 Erythroxylum rotundifolium | reverse complement strand
TACTCATTTATATTTCAATTTTGATTGTTTATTTTGTGTGTTCTAATTCTCGGTTTTATTGTAGCACTTTGCGAAAAAGTCTAAAAGATCCATTCAACCCCCCTTCTAGATCGCTTACAAAGAATAAAACAACAAAACAAACATTTTCTCTTTTCTATTATAGGACTATATAGTCATGATTAGAGCTTGAATTAACTAAAGAATTTTGTAGCAACTTACTCTTATGATTAGTTGATGTTCATTATCTTTAGAGGAGTAGTGATTAGAGTTAGACAAACTTGGTGAGATTTTGAGCCTTATTAGACGCCCACATTCACATTAGTCTCATTGTTTTTTGATAATGTGTGACTTTCATGACATGTATCCTAATTTTGCCTTGAATTTCTATTCGTGACCACTTTTTATCAAATGCATCAATATGGATATGATTAAGCAATTTTTTTCGAACTACATTGCCCAAATAACCTACCCATTTGTCTTTTCTTTGTCTATTAGCCACATTATATTAGTTAACCTAACCAAATTCCCTTCCCAAGCCTTAAAGCTAGTGGAACATTTATTGATTGTTGAGTTTGTGGATATACAAAGTGTGGGGGCATGCATATGTGTGGGTTATTTATAATGTTGGGATGTTACTTTACATCTTGTCCTTGAAATTCCTATGTTGGTGTAATTTATTTTAATTTTTATAAGAGAAAAGAAAAGAAAGAAAAAGGAAGAAACAAAACAAAAAGCAAAAGAAAAAAGAGAAAAGAAAAAGAAAAAAGAAAAAAGGAAGAAAAATGTTTAAATAAATGTATCAAGGAGGAATTGCATATGTATTGAAAAGTTGTTATGAATAATGCATCCTCCTAAAGTTGTAATGAATGTGTTATTGGAGTATGATGAATATGAGATAGATGTTGGCTTAGAATGTTAACACTTTTAAGGTTTCAATGTATTGTCATCAATTGTATAAATGATTCCTTCAGATTGATATATGTTTCATGTGGTTTGTGTGTGAGAGCTAAAATAGGTTGTGAATCACAAATGTTGCATTCGTCATAGTTGACGGTACCTAGTTTTGATAAGTGTTAACTTGTGCACTTGATGTCACATTAAGTGTTGCTTTGTTTCACTAGCCTAATGACTTTCAAGTTACTTAATCTAAATACATCTCACCTTACCTTTACCCACATTAAAACCTGAAAAGTCCTTTGATTCATGATTTTTATATGAATTTTAGTGGTAGATAAATGAAATGATATGCAAAGTTGTGGATTGTCATGATCATGAATGGTGTTGAGTATACCCGTGGATATATTTTTGTTAAACACATTTTTCGAGTCTACCATTCGATTGCTCAACTTTTGAAGATGATGAATGTTGATTGATCATGATTAAAAGCGTGAAATGTTGACTTTTTGCTATAATTTTTTAAAGTCATTCATCTTTGTTTAAGATTATATATTCTTGGAACATATAGGAAATGAGTCAATATTTTTAGTCTTTGAGCTTAATTTTAATGTTTTGCCTAAGGACGGTCAAAAACCAAGTGTGGGAAAAATTGATAGGTGCTTAATTGATTATGAAATTATTCCATAGCAGTTAGCGATTATTGACATGAAATTACTTAAGATACTTTGACTCATATGTGATTTTAGGCATAATTCGAAAGCAAATACGTTAAAGTGAGACAAAAGCTTTATATTTTGGCCAATTTTCAAAGATTAATTTTCACTTGTCTTCATGGAGCAAGAAGAAGAAAATTAAAAGTCAAGAAAAAAATGAAAACACAAAGAAGTTGCTCACAGAATGTACATGGAAATTGAATAATTTTGCATGGCCCACTATGAAATTAAAGGTGGAAGCAACTATGGAGAAAACACATGTGGCAGTTGGATTAAAACAAGAAGCCAAACACAAGAAGGAATGTAGCAGTAGAGCACCAAATGACCACGCCAGTTAGGAAGGAGCACCAAAATGTAGGCGCAAAAGCAGGAAACGACAGCAAAAGCAAGGAATTGAGAAACGCAAATGTTTTCAAGAGTGGTGAGGGTTTTAATAAGAGTGAATAGTGAAGTGGACCGATAATAAAATAAAATCATAATAGTAGCGATAACGTGAAATAGAAAAAGAAAAGAAGAACAATAGCGAGGGAGGCATAACTAAAGAAGGGTTTCGACTGGGACATTATTCAATAGGGGCTGAAGCATTTTTAGGAGAGAGTCATGAAGGGCTAGACGTCCTGAAGCTGGTTCGGAGGTTACATCGACATCGACAACCTAGGTTAAGTGTATTTCACTATTTTTTTGTTTCTTTCTATCATTAGAAATTGATTGTGTTATCTTAATTGATTATATATGAATAATCTTATTCTCGTTATTGTTTGGTTATTTGTGTACGAACTCATTGGAAATTGTGAAAAAATGATTTTAAAGCGTTCATTGAATCGTTTATTTGCAAACCCATTGCTAAAATTTTGATATAATCCGTAATTGTTTTGTTGAAATTCATATGTAGCGACTAATAATTCGTAATCATTAGGGATAAAATAACCTAGGTTAAATGACACATCATATGTGGTTATTGCCTTGATTAATCGATTTTCCTAATTTGTAGTGCTACTACCCAATTGAATCTAGAGATCGTAGCTTAAGTTATTCGGTAGTTAGGTTTAATTAACGATCGTATCTTGATTAAACACTACCTAAAGGAAAACTCGGGTTAATTATTAATTAATAGTTACTCGGACAGGTTTAAGAACAACAAATTAATAAAATATGTTTAATTAGGGTGTAGGCCTAGATTGAACCAAAGAACCAAGTTCCTACTAAATTTGCCACTTTTTTCATCTTTTTATATGTTTTCTTTACATTGCATTTGTTAGTTATTTTAGCTTTATTTTATTTTCTTATTTCTAAAACCAAAATCCCCCTAAACCTAAACACTGATTAATTTCATTTCAACAAGTCCACATATACTCTTTGTGGGATCTACTTAGACTCACCACTACTATAGTAGTAGTCTAGTTTTTATTTTGACTAGTGTTATGACGCACTATTAGTTAGGAAGAACTAGAAGTCACAATGACTAGTAAGTAGTATTAATCAAGCATTCTGGCATATTAGTCGAATAATATGATCAAAAGCTCATGGTATATATTATCAAAAGATATTAGTCAACTGTATTGATACACTGAACAATCACTTTATATAAAATATTAATATTAGTTACCTAAATCACTATATTAGTTAATCAAAATTCCTAAAAGAAATCTTTTAAAACTTTTCTTTTAAAGGTCAAATTGTATTTCTTTGACAAAAAACTTGATTCAAAATCATTTCAAAAATTCCTTAAAATCATTTTTATACATTAAAAGGATTTTCCTTAAAACCTTTTTAAATTTTCTCTTGATTATGACAAAGTGTATGTAATATTTTCCAAGTCAAATGATCATATAATGGTTGAATTCATAATTCAATAAAATAAATAAGATAAGGTTATAAGAATAATTATAACAATTTGCTTAAATTTTAAAATGCTTGATTCCCCCTTAATCTTGCTTCTTCACTTTGTTTAAGTTACATATTTGCTCTATTTTCTTTATCATTTAACTTATGCTTAAGTTATATATGTGCTCCACTTTTGCTTGTTTTCTTTATTCCTTAATTTTTAAGTAATTCAATTAGCTTCTTTGCCTATTCACCTTTTTTTATTGAATTTGAATTTTTACATATTAACTTAGGCAAAAGGGTCAATTTTAACCCTAAGTTTTATATCAGTCGACAAGTTTACTCTAACATTCTAGAGAGAACACTTAAGACCCTAACTTTTACAAAACGTTAAAATTTAACCCCATTATAATGAATTACTAACGACTTAATGACATCATTTGTTAAGTGTCAAGTCAGTAGTTTTTAATATTTTTATTTAATTTGTAGGCCCCACACTGCCTCGTCAGATCTGAAATGGCAAGGTAGGACCTTTTTTATAAAAAAATTAAATTTTTTATTTATTTTATGCTGTGGAACCTACCCTTTTTAATTACAGAAGATAAGGAAGAAGATGAAGATTGATACGATGGAACCCTTATTGGTAGTGAGGGTAGCAATGGTAGTAAGGCCTCACGAATTGTGTTCTATAAATGGTTCACAATGCTATAATAGAATCAAAATAACAACTTTTTCAAAGACTAGAGAAAAGAGAATGATACTTTATGTAATGAAGATCAGTCTCTCACTGTTTCACCATCTATTGCTCCTTCAAATGCATTATTGCTCATAAGGTGTAGGTCTACTATTGCAAAGAATAGCTAGAACAGAAAGAAGAAAAGAAGAAGAAGAAAAAGATAATTATCAATAACATGGAGATAAAGATGAAGAAAGGAGAGATGATTCCTACTTCGAATAGAAGTGAATCCCTGCACTTTAATGTTTAATGGAAATCATGATTCATACTTGGAATTAAAGACTAAGAAGGATAATTATATCATGATTTGGTGTAATCTTTTGAAACAAAATATTGTTTAGAAGGTGTCAAGGAGCCCAATCAAGAGGATTATATCAGAGGGTTCACAAAACTACATCTTTTATAAGCTTGTGGGTTAGTAGAAACTCCTATCTCGATCTTTAAGAAGTAAGAAGGATCCACCAATTTTAGATGGGATATTTGATTGTTCGTTGCATTTGACAAAAATTTCCTTCCATTTCCAACCTATAATTTACAATGTTGTGACATGATCACACTCACAAAATTTGATGAAAATCTTGTTAGTTCATATGCAGTGCGCAACGTCACAATGCATATCCTGGTGCAATTTGGTTCATGCAAGATATGGTTGATAAAGTATTCAGTTTTTTTTCCCATATGATTGTTGGTTTCTGGATTTAGTCTTCAAGATAAAGAGATTTTTTACCTAATTATTTGGGGTTTTATCATTTTATTTCTAATCCATCTTGCTTTTTGTTTCCACAATCTGAAAAAAGAGACACTAAACAAAAAGAAGATTTGTGCAGTTCATCAACAAACATATCTCACACAACCCCAAAACTTAGCAGGGTTAGAATCTGGTCAAGAGAATCAAACAAACAACTGGCCAGAAAAGATTCTTACACTTGCTTGGTGAATATTATAATCTAATATGACAATGTTCTAAGATTAAAATTTTTTTTTCCTGATCACTAACGTTGTTGACATGGGTGATTTTGGGAAGAGAACAAGTAGATTGAGATGACTTTTATAGTTGTTGATGAAGAAGACCTAGATTGATGGGAGGTTGATGCATCGGTTGGAGGCGAGGAGAGTGTAAAGGATGTTAGAAAACATTATGTAATTCTTTTGGATGATTTGCAAAGAATTAAATATGTCAAATTTAGACCACACACTAACTGGGGGAGAAGCTTTAATCAGACTGTGCACAACTCTTTTTTGGCATGATGAAGATCATAAATATTTGTTACCTTCTCTTGGTTGACTATGAAAGTTCAAGCTTGTTTTGTCTGCTACTCGTTCCATGGTATTGATCTTCATCTTCTTCCTCGTCTTAATTGTCTTCGATAATTAAAAAGGGTGGGTTCGACAGTATAAAATAAATAAAATTTTAATTTATAAAAAATGGGTCCCACCTTGCCACATTTGATATGGCAATGTAGGGCCTATTAACTAAATAAAAAATTATTAAAAATTGTTAGGAAAATGCTGATTTGACACATAACAAACGACATCATCAAATCGTTGGTAATTCTGCTATAATGGGGTTAAATTTTAACATTTTCTAAAAGTTAGGGTCTTAAGTGTTCTCTCTGGAATATTAGAATAAACTTATCGACTGATGTAAAACTTAGGGTCAAAATTGACGCTTTTGCCTATTAATTTATTGATATCTTTAAGGATAAAATATCTGTAGTAGTATAATTTGTTATCATAAAAATAAGGGCTAAACTATCACTTGGTCTAACAATCTCTTCTTTTTTTTATAATAAATTTTATGATATTGAAAAAATAACATCAAAAAAATTTCCCTTATGTAAAAGTAATATATAATACTTGGTCCCCCTTAATTCATACATGAAGTTTTGCTATTACCTTTTTCTCCTCCTTTAATCAAACATTAAAAAGAGAATATGATATATAAAGGTATAATCATCAAAAGAGATAAATAAATAACCTCTCCTTATCCATCTTAAAAATTTATATCATATGAGTAAATAGTACATGCAAAATATGTTTCAAATAAATTTGAAATTATTTAAAAATTCATGTAACAATTTAAAGATCAATAAAACTTTATCTCATGTATATATGTAATAATACTTTTCTCCATTGAAATATGTACCCCAAGTCAATAGGCTCAAATCTTATCAATATGAAAGTAAGTGCATACCTCCTTTTATATATCATATGTACTTTTCTTTTTCACTTAGTTAAATAATTGATTTTTTGATACTAATTTCCTTACGTGACTCATATGAGGACTCTTAGTGACTTTTTGTTTTAACTAATTATTAGAGATACCATTGCTTTTCCTTATTTGATATCAATAGAGGTAATTATTGGTATTCATTCGATGCTACTTGATATTGACCTATAGGAAAAAGAAATCAATAAGTTCTAGGTTTCGACACAAATTGGAGTCCTGTGGATTAGAAATTAAATCTTTTTTAACCTATATCCTTTTTAATTTACTTAACAAGAATTTTTTTTAAAATTCTATATATATGTGTATATTCATTGTAAAAGTGGCATCTCATATAAGATAAATTAAAAGTGCATGAATCATATGAGCGTAACTTATAAGAATATAACTTATATGTATTTCTAGGTCTTCGTTAGATATAATGATAGCAATTAACAGTCATACTTTAGATATATAAAGGATAAGAGGCTCTTTTGTGTAATAATAAGGTCTAATAAATAAATTGGCTTATAATATGTTCTTTTCATGAAAATGTATTCTATATTGATTATAAACATGTGCCTTTTGCTTATCTAGGTGCTCATTAAATTTTGCTTTTGTTCGAAATAGCCCATGATCTGATTAAACATAAAGAAGATCTAATTATGAAACTTGATAAATGATGAATCTAATTGATGATGAAACAATAAAAACATATAAGTTAATACCTAATTCTCCATTTGCATTTGATAGCCAATTCACGGCAAAGAGCAAAGAGAAATGGTAACAACTTAAAGAGTTTATTATTTCATGGACCTGCCTCCTTACAATATATAGAGGAACGAGGAACAAAAGGCCAAAAGACAAATGATCGACAAAAGTTAAAGAAAAGAGAATCTAACCATTTAACAAGACTAAAAGTTGACATAAAGAGAAATAAAGTAAAGTAAAGTAAAAAGAAAAGATTCTATACAAATAAGCTAATAATTTACATTTTATCGTTTTAAACGAACTACATTATTGCTGACTACACCTAGCTTTTATTCTTCAATAATTGCTTCAATGGATCCGGTATCTTCTTGCTCTTTAGCTGTTGAGGGGCAATATTGGCATTTGTGTGTTGATAATCTTTGTAATTGATGGCAAATTGCATACTTCCAAATAGAGGAAAGTTCCCGAAAGATTCCTTCCACAGTTGAAAATGGCAATAAAAATTGTTTAATTATTTGTAATGCATCTGGGGTGATTGCTGTTTTGTAATTTGAAACCGTAATGAGGTTATGTCCTTTATAATTGACCTTGACATTGAATTCTTTGGTAATTCGTGATTTTTGAATAAATACTCCTTCAATGTAATGAAGATTGAATTGATTAATTAATTCCCAGTCAAAAGTATGTTGAGGAGGTTCATTACTTGCTGGATAAATATCGTTGCTAATGCCAATAGTGAGAAAAGCAACTCTTGATAAGATGATTTCTGCATAGAGTATCTTGTTCTTTAAAAATAGGATAACTGCTAAAGATCTTGGTGAATACTTCTCTTTCTTTAGCAAATCTATCCTGATAGTTTTTGACTGCTTGAATGAATCCAATGGGAAATTCCGAGAGGAGATGTAGTTTGGTGAGATAGATGGTGTCTATAACATAAGCCTGTAATATGTATAGTGGCCTTGTGCCATTCATTATATAGGCCTACCATAGGTCCATTGTAGATAACATAAGTTTTGGATTCAACTGTATCTTTCTATCGTTGTGATCCAGTTGGAATGTTTGGATGAGTTAATAAGGCTTAGGTAATTTGCTGAGGAGTAATGAGAGGGTTTGTATTTGTATTTGTAGTAGTATTTGAAGGAGTGGTTGTTTTGACTAATGTAACAGGTGTTTGTTGAGTGTCTTGTATTTATGGTTCTTTTGTATTTTGTTTCAACAGTTGAATGGTAGTTCATAATTGATTTATGTCTTTAGTAACTATATTGCGAATTGATTAGTTCTAGTTCCTTTAGTGCAAGTGCATCTTAAAGATTTAAAATGACTGCTTCCATTCTCTGGTTAAAATATCTGCAAGAAAATTGTTAGTAGACTTAATATATTGAATAGTAAAGTTATATTGATTTAATTATAATTACCATCTGATCAAACGACCTTGGTTATAATTTTTTTTATATTGTCGCGAATAAATCCGCATAAATACTTGGAATCTGTTTGTATGATGAATTCAACAGGTAATAGATCAATACGCCATTTTCTCAATGTTTTGAGATAGGCTAATGTTTCCTTTTCATGAATTGGATATTTCAATTCTGTGGCATTAAATGTCCCATTTATATACTTGCAAAGTAAATACTTCTTTCGATTGGGTGGTTTTGCCAAAAGACAACCATCCTATGTGTCTATAATAGCATCAATTTGAACCAGCAATGTATCCTTGGGAAGATAATTATATAGAACAGGTAAATCCTTGCACAATGTTTTTAATTTTTGGACTACATGAGTATCCTCATTAGTCCAATTCCATTGAGATTTTGTACTACATTTGAGTTGTAAAAGTTTTTGTTCTTTGGCTAAATCTTTAAAAAAGCCTTGATCTGAAATATAATTTAAAATACCTAAAAAATTTTGTACAAGTGTTCTATTTTTTAGTTGATTAGGAAATTGATGAATTTTGTTTAAAATAATTCGTTGTAATTTTAAATATCCATTTTGGAATTCAATACCTAAATATTCGATATTTTGTTGTGCTAATTTTACTTTCTTTTGACTTAAAATTAATCCTTTTTTTAACAATGATGGAGGACTATTTTAACCTTTTTTAAATGATCTAATTTATCTTGATTAGAATAGATTATTATATCATCAATATAAACAAAAGTATAATCTTCTAATCCTTTTAGTTTGTTATCCATAAATCGTTGATAAATACTTGGTGCTTGTTTTAAATCAAAAGGTAATCCATTCCATTGATAATGTTTTTGAGAAGGACATGTTAAAGCTGTTAAAGATTTGGTATTTTCATGTAATCTTAATTGCCAATATCTTGATTTTGCATCTAAAGTTGTAAACCACATTTTTCCTTTTAATTTATTTATAATATAATCTTTTCGGGGTAGTTTATATGCATCGCCTATGGTAGCTTCATTAAGTTTTTTATAATTCATAACCATTCTTCGTTTACCTCTTTGTTGTTCAGCAGAATTATTTACATAAAATGTTAGAGCAGAATGTTTACTAGTTCTAGGTGAAATTAATTATTGGTTTAATAACTCTGAACATTCTGTGAGAAATTCTTGTGCGCCTTGTTGAGTATATGGAATATTATTTCGAATGTTTACTTCTTGTGTAAGGTCTTTTAATATTATTTCAATTAATTGTTGATTATGATTTTTAATTGGATCAAAGGGATTCTCACTACAAACATTTTGTAATAGTTTTTCAATTTCTAACTGAATAGACATATTGTTGAGAAGATAGAATTGAAGATAATCCAATTTTGAAGTTAAAAGATGTAGTTTTTGATAATATGTGGTATGATAGATAGGTATTTTAAGAATTATGGATTTTTGGTTTAGAGATTGAATTCTTGGAGTTTTTATTGTAATATAATGTAAATATTGACAAAATGGATTATACGATTTTAAGAAATTATTGCCTAAAATTAATGATAAACCTAACTCTTGTTGATAAATAGAAGGTATTGAAAATGTAAATTTTTGTATTATAATATTATTATAATAACTTACATAACATATTAATTTAGAACTTCCATCTGCTATACGTATTTGTAATGGTTTTTTTCTATTTTTTCCATGTAGTTAATAATTGCTTGGAGGCTATACAAATAGTAGCTCCAATATTTGTATATGCATTTATTCTTTTATTCTGAATTATCACTTGAATAAAAGTTGTATTCGGATTCAATTGACGATTCTATTTGTGACTCATAATAATATACAGAGGAAATGGTAGAATCTGTGTTATAATTAGACTCTATAGGTTCTAATTCTTCTTGAATTGCTAATTTTAATATGTGAAGTTTGTCTTTATATCTTTTAGTATTGTTATTGTTATTTTTTTCATTTAGGACAATTATTATAATGTCCTTCTTCTTTGCACAACCAACATCCACAAGATTTTTTATTTTGAGGACAATCTTTTTGTTTTGGTTTAAATTGCCTATATTTATATCTTCTGAAATGTTTTTTATAAGGCTTGAATGGTTTCCTTTTATAATAATTATGGGGGTAACATTTCCATCTATATGTTTTATATGGTGTTTTTCGTTTATGTTTTTTAGAAAGTTTAGTTTCATATCCATATTGTTGAGGTACTGCAGAATATTTAGAACAACATAATTGAATATCTTTATGTCTTAATGTCCTTTTTAATTTCGTTTCAAAACATTGTTCTGCTAAAAGATCTTGGGTGGTGAGAATAGCACCACCTAAATTATAAGCAACAACTTTATTTTCTCTTTTTTTTCTTGAAACTGTTGAGCTACTTTTTGATTCATAGGATAAGGTAGTTTTTGGATAAATATATGAATGTACATTTCTTGTTCTGTTCGTGTTAATTTATAATAATATTTTTTAAATTCACATATATATTCTTCTAAATAACATATATCGCATATGCGTATATTGTTTAAATTCCATAAAGCTTTAATTCGATCATTATTTGATACTTCTTGTTTGAATGAAATAATATCTTTTCCTATAAATTCTTTATACATTTCTCCTGAGATGATGAGAAAAGTTTGCATATTGGTGGTTGCATTATGATATAATGGTCTATTTTTAATTACTTCAGCATTATCTAATAAAAAACTTTGTACAATTCCCGAGGTTTTGCATGTAATAAAATTCCATAATAATTCTTTCTGTTCTGAATCACTAAATGGTTTTTCAATTTGAATTAGTAATTATAATTTATTTGACCATTCCATTATTAATTTTTTTGTTTGTAATACACAATCAAGATTTAATATTCCATCTGGTCCTAAAGAAATATGTTTTGGCGTATATTCAGTGGGATATCTTTGTATTTTTAATCCTTTTTTATAATAACCATGTCGATTAATGGACTCATTAGTTTGCCATCGATATGAATATTTTTACTCCTTTTTTCATTTTTCTCTGATTATTTGTGCTTGTTTTATAGTCTGTTGTCTTCTAGTGTTACTACTTTCTGGTTGGTCTTCATCAACAAATACATCTTGATCTGATTCATAACCATAAATAATTTCATCTTTATCTGTTATTTGTTAAATGATTTCAATGTGAGGTTGTAATTTAAGTTTTTGTACTAATTGAGTAATTTCTAATAATTGAGAGTTGATAATATTTTCTAAAGATTCTTCGCCTTGACTTAAATTGTCCATGGTTTTTCGAGTGTTCATATTTTATTTGTTTGAGAAATATATTCTTCCTTTATATGCTCTAATACCATTGAGATTTTGTACTACATTTGAGTTGTAAAAGTTTTCGTTCTTTGGCTAAATCTTAAAAAATGCCTTGATTTGAAATATAATTTAAAATACCTAAAAATTGTTGTACATGTGTTCTATTTTTTAATTGATTAGGAAATTGATGAATTTTTTTAAAAATATTTAGTTGTAATTTTAACTATCCATTCTTTGTTGTTGCAAATTGATTAGTTTTAGCTTTGCTACCCAAAACTTGAGTTAAAGGTAGGGCATAATCAAATCTTATAAGCCCACCACACTTCCACGATAGCCCATGCTTCAGAGGTAGCTTATACTACTCCAATACTGTTGGAACGCAGGATGGTTTTTACCACAATTCGAATACAAGACATGGGAGTCACCTATAAGCTCTGATGCCACTTTGCTACCCAAAACTCGAGTTGAAGGTAGGGCGGAACCAAATCTTATAAGCTAATCTATTCTAATCAAGATAAATTAGATTATTTAAAAAAGGTTAAAAGAGTCCTTCAACGTTGTCAAGAAAAAGGATTAATTTTAAGTCAAAAGAAAGTAAAATTAGCACACAAAAAATGGTAATTACTAAAACTGTGATAACTTCTTTTATTTAAATTTCTATAGCTAAAGTACGTATTAGAAACATCCCTCAAGTTGGTATCAGAGTCTAGATCAAAAACACCTATAATAATAATAAGACCATGGAAAACTCAAATCTAGAAGAATCTTCAGCTCTTAATATTGAATCCTTAGAAATAGTTGAACAAAATATACATAATCAATTAGAAGAAATTACACAATTAGTACAAAAATTAAACCCTTCATTCAAATAATCAAATATGTCAAATAACAGAAAAAGATAAAATTATACATGCCTATAATTCAGATGAAGAAATTTATATGGAAGAAGCAAACCCAGAAAGTATTAAAACTAAAGAAGGGTAAAATATAAAAAGAGAACATGTAAGTGGATATAAATAAAAAAAGGCTAATCAAGATCAAGATTCATATACATGGCATTGGACATCTGATGATTTTCTAAATAGAGAAGGCTATTATAAAAAAGGAACTAAAGTAAGAAAATATCCCATTGAATATACACCAAAACATATTATGACAAGATCTGACACTACACTTAACATTGATTGTGTTACAAATCCAGAAGAATTAATTTTAGACAGGACAAATAAAATACAACTATTACTACAAATTGAAAAACCTTTTGGAGATGTTATAAATAAGAATTCTCTCTGGAATTTTATTACATATAAAACCACTAGAGTAGTACAATGATTTTTATTAGACAACGAAGAATATTTTAAAAATACACCTCATTATAGAGAAGCAACTAATGATAGTACAACATTTCATGTTATAGCGATAGAAATTTTTAAAGAATTCATTAGAAAAGACTTAATTTATCGTAAACAATCAACTGTAGATACTGAACGGAAAAATGCCCTTTGGCATCTTAATAACATGCAAATATGTGATCTCTATTATTTAGGTCATTATATATTTGAATTTAAACGATATTATTATAATTTAATAAGACTTGAACAAGACATATAACACATATCTTTATCAAAAAATTACCTTATTCTTTTAATCAAAAGTAGAAGAAAGGTTCCAACAATTAATAAGCGAAGACAAAATAGCGAACAATTTAGGCAGTGCTATACATACAACATAAGTGTATTTAGCCAAACAATGTCTAGACTCTCAACTAAGAAAAACTTTAAAACATGATAAATTATAATTATGTTGTTCAAAAAATGCAGAAGTTCCACAACAATATGGATGTACAAAATATAGCAAATCTAGAATTAGTACAAAATATAAATACAAACCATCACGAAGATATAAGTGGAAAAGGTATCCTAAATAATATTATAGACAAAGACCTTTTATACCATATAAAAAACATTTCAAAAGAAGAAAATATTGACAATTTAAACCTAAGAAAAAAGATTGTCCATAACAAAAAAGAACTTGCCATTGTTGGTTATGCAAAAAAGAAGGACATTATGCAAATGAATGCCCTAAAAGAAAAAATTCAAAATTTCAAGAAAAAGTAAATGCAGCCTTAGTAGAAGAATTAGAACCTATAAAATTAGATTATAATATAGACTCAACAATCTCTTCAATCTATAAATATGAATCTTACACGGAAGGCTCAGAATCCTCAAGTAAATCTCAATACAACATTTATTCAAGTGAAAATTCAGAATAACAAAATCAATGCATAAATAGATACAGGAGCTACAATATGTATTGCCTTTAAGAAATTATTAACTACTTGGAAAAAACTAGTAAAACCTTTACAAATAAGAATAGCAGATGGAAGTTTTAAATCTATATGGTATGTAAGCTATTATAATAATATTACTATAGAAAATTCTACCTTTTCAGTACCATCTATATATCAACAAGAATCAGGTTTATCGTTAATTTTAGGAAACAATTTTCTTAAATTATATAATCCTTTTTGTCAATATTTATATTTTATTACACTACGAACACCTATGATTAAATCTTTAAATCAAAAATCAGTCATTCTTAAAATCCCCATCTATCGTACAATATATTATCAACAGTTACAACAACTTACATCTCAACATGATTCACTTCAATTCTATCTTCTTAATAATATACCTATTCAATTAGAAATTGAAACACTTTTAGACACTTTTTGTAGTGAAATTCCTTTGGATCCTATAAAAAATCACAATAATCAACTTATAGAAATAAAATTAAAGGATCCAACACAAGAAATAAATATTCGCAATAATATACCCTATTCACAAATTGATGTTCAAGAATTTATAACAGAATGTTTAGATTTACTTACAAAAAATTTAATTACCCCTAGTACAAGCAAACATTCAGCACCTGCATTTTATGTAAATAATTCAGCTGAACAAAAATGTGGAAAACATAGAATGGTTATAAATTATAAAAAGATGAATGAAGCTACTATAGGAGATGCATATAAATTACCCCAAAAAGATTATATAATCAATAAATTAAAAGGACATACTTGGTTTATTACTCTTAATGCGAAATCAGGTTATTGGCAATTACGACTACATGAAAATACAAAACCACTAATTGCTTTTACTTGTCCACCTCAAAAACATTATCAATGGAATGTTTTACCATTTGGATTAAAACAAGCACCAAGTATTTATCAAAGATTTATGGACTATAATCTTGAAGGTCTAGAAGAATTTACTTTTGTTTACATTGATGATATTATTATTTATTCTAATAAGGATAAATTAGATCATTTAAAGAAAGTTAAGATAGTTCTTTAAAGAAGTAGTGAGAAAGGATAGTTTTTACAACTTAAATGCAGTACAAAAAAGCAATGGACTTGGAATGATGCAGATACGAAAGCTATGGGGAAACTCAAAGCTTTATGCAAGCAATTACCTTCTTTATATAATTATCTTCCTCACGATGCACTCATGATTCAAATTGATGCAAGCATTGATACAATGGCAGGTTGCCTTTTGGCAAAACCTCCTAATCAAAAGCAATATTATTTATGTAAATATATAAATGGGACTTTTAATCCCACAAAATGTAGATATCCTATGCACGAAAAATGAAACGCTGGCTTGTCTCAAAACATTGAGAAAATGGTGTATAGATCTATTACCTGTTACATTTACTGTTCCAACAGACTCAAAATATCTATGTGGATTTCTGAGATATAATATTCGAGTCAATTATAACCAAGGAAGACTTATTCGGTGGCAGCTCGAGTTCAATCAATATCAATTTGACATACATTATATAAAATCCTTTGACAATTTTCTTGCAGATATATTAACTAGGGAATGGAAGCAGCTATAACCAATTTGGAAGATGCACTAGCCTAAAAAGAAGTTGAACTAATTACCCAGCAGCAGCTAATTGGAACTATCATTAGAGATATCAATCAGTTGAAAACTACCATTCAAGTTTTAAAGCAAAGCCTCAAAATAGAACCAAGAACTCAAAATACAAGCCAATCTAAACCTACCCTAAACACACCTATACCTATCACTCCTCAGCAAATAACCCAAGCACAAACAGTGTCAAATATACCTAAAAAACAAGCCGATGAAGCAAAAGCAAAAACCTATGTTATTTGCAATGGTCCTATGGCTGGAATTTACGATGCTTGGCACAAAGCCACTACACACATAATTGGACATGCAGGCATAGTACACAAAAGTTTTGCAACTAAAGTAGAAGCAGAAAAATCTTTAGCTGAATATAAGCAACAACATC
>JAOSBO010212709.1:0-16099 GCA_027563915.1 Erythroxylum rotundifolium | reverse complement strand
CACCTTTATCATGGGATACGTGTCGGAGCGACCTGCGGGCGTCCCGATGTGTACCCTACGGTAAGGGGGTGCTACATCTAGTTTCTATATCATAAAAAATCATGTCATTTGAATTTTTAAATCATGAAACATATACCAAATATCAAAAGCTACTTCAACACAGGGACAATATCAGGTTACCATTTTAAATCCAAATTTCAAATGTTATTCATCAAAATTATAGATTTCTTATATAGAATTTTATTTCTATGTCTTAAGTTTTATCTTCAATTTGAATCAAATAATTTGGAGGTCTGTAGGCATAGTTATGGCCAAAATAATGTGAATGGTTCAAATTAACCTATGACAGAATTCAACTACATGTTCTTCGATTGTCATATTCAACTAATTCCATACAAAGAAACATCAAAATAATACCAAGACAACATCGTTCTTAAAAAAATCCATCTCAATCAAGAAAACCTGTAAAAATTAAAAATTTAAGCTAGGAAACTTACCACTTTTTCCTCCAAACTTTTGGGGATTTGATGAATACTTCAAGATTCCTCCAAATCACCATCAAATTCCATAAAAAATGACTACACTCTTCTTCCTCTCTCCTTGGCTGATGTTCAACTTTGGCTTCTCTTCTTTTCCCTTTCTTTTTGGTCTCATGTTTACTCTCCCATCACTCTCACATTTTTGTTAAAAGAATGAAGAAAAATTTCTTAGGTTTTGTTTTTTATACTCATTTAATGGATTATAAATGTCACATTCCTATTTGTCATCACTAATAACTCATCACACACATGTCATTACCTTATTGGTCATTTCTGATTACTCATCAATCCACTAATATCATTTGAAAAGACCAAATTGCCCTTAATGAGTACAAAAAGACCAAATTGCCCTTCAATGTATTTAATTGACCAACTAACTGAATTTAATCCCGAAAACATTCCACAACTATCTTATTTTCAAATT
The DNA here is from genome assembly GCA_027563915.1 of Erythroxylum rotundifolium. Taxonomy (NCBI): domain Eukaryota; kingdom Viridiplantae; phylum Streptophyta; class Magnoliopsida; order Malpighiales; family Erythroxylaceae; genus Erythroxylum; species Erythroxylum rotundifolium. The sequence goes on along the minus strand of JAOSBO010212709.1, from coordinate 15,136 downwards.
AACCATGAAATACTCTAATTAAGGTTAATTATTATTGATTGGAAGTTTAAAAAAATTTCGAATGGGTTTAAAATCCTCAATATCCATTATTTTCGAAAAAGGGCATTCTAGTCCAATAATTTTAGATTACTCGAATTCTATTCAAACTTCCTCTGTTTTGACCTGTTTCAGTTCCTATGGACTCCAATCCTAATTCCAGAGCTTATCAGAAGAATTTTTGGATCAAATTTGGAAATCACTGAATGTCATCAAAATCATCTGGATTTCATTCAAAAGTGTCACCTAAATCTCCAAAGCACATTTTAGGGCTTTTAAAGCTCGTTTGGACTCATTTCGTAGCTATTTAGAGTTTTTGAAAATTTTTTGAGAAATTTTTTGTCGAGTCTAGAACTATCTCTAGTTTATCCATGATCTCCATTATAACTTTAATAATACATTTAAGCGCTTAAATTACTCTAGTATACAATAAATAGAGCATACACTATAAACTATATATGTAGCACATTACACAATACAATAATCGAACTAGGATATTACAATCCCCACATTGGCGATTGCCCTAATAATCCAAATAAGGAAGTGAGGCTTATCAATTTATGGAATCTTACAAGCAAGCTTTTCTGATTACTTTGATATTCTAAGGGTGTGAGGGTACAATTGAAACATCCTGCTAACATCTAAAGCAATTTTGTTTTAGAACTAATTATGCCTAGTTCCTTCCGTAGGTTCTCTCTTTAGAAACCCCAGTTAGTTATGTATATAACATTAATGAGTAGAGGAATGTTGGTAGCTTATTGAACCAACTCACATTGTATGAATTGATCATAATACACTAACTCTATTGTGACATCTTCGCTTAATCTTAGGTTGAATCCAAGCCTTTTTAGAGCATATTTGCCCTTTTTTTTCCTTTCTAAGGTAATTGAAGAATATAAATAATTACTTTTACTAAACTTTTGTTTTAACAAGTTATTGATCTTGGTTATCTACTTACCTAAAGATTGTAACATAAAATTTTAGAATAATTCTATTATGCTAAATTATTTATAATTTCTAAATTTATAATCTTATATTTGTCTCCTAAAGAGAATGCCTTAAAAGTTGTAACCCTACGATTATGCCTATTTATATGCTAATTAGGGATGGATGAGTGGCTTATACCATTCTACCATCAATTTTTTATTTCTTTAATTAATTTTCTAATATGCTTAATTCTTCAATAACCTAATTGGAATTCTTAAGCCAGAAACTTTATATTTATTCTTTGATGACATATATCCTTAAACCACTTAGCCCTATTTTCTTTGCTCTTTTTATGAATAGATTTGTTAAAACTATTTTCTTATCACATATATTCCTACTTTACTATTCTATAATTTTCCTTAATAAAAACTTTAAAATATTAATTGTAAAATCTAAAGATATAAGGTATGATAACCTCTTATTTTTAAGTGTTTGATCTTCTTCCATTACTAATAGATTTGTTTGATATTAAGGATTAGTGATTTCTTCCTTTAATTGTCTAATTGCTTAATAAACAGCTCTCTAACATGGTATAGGTTGATATTCTAGAAGGTGTCACATATAATATTCTTGAAGGCAATTTTCTATTTTCTAATTCTTGCACATGTATTCTAGTAATTATATCTTTGGAAAATTTTAGTTATACTTGCCTATTATCATATTCTATGATCCTATCAAGTTCTTGAATTTCTAATTTTGGTGGAGGAAAGATTTTATTTTTAATTGTCATTTTTTTGATAAATTAATATCAAGTAATCTTATAGTTCTAGATAAAATCACATTTTCCTTTTTAACATTGACATTAAATAAAATAGTTTGAACTTTTTCATCTTAAAGCCTTAAATTTGGACTTAGGGTTGGCAGTGAGTTGACCCTAGTAATGGATTTTAGGCTCGATCTTCGTGATGGTTAGCTTGAGCTCAATCTAATCAAGCTTTAGGCTACTCAAAGCTTAGTCGGGCCTCAAGGTCAGAGGATTGGGCTCAAGCCTAATCCATTTTAATTTTTTTTTACTTTTTAAAAGGAGTTGTTCACAATGGGATTTTTAATGTATATATTACATACACATAAAATTTTGAAAAGAATAAGTTTAAAATAAATTTATTTTAAAGGTATGTGAACCAAAAATGGTATACGAGAAATGTCACATTCATTTAATTACATAATTCATAATTACTTTACAAAAATGAATTTTTAAAATGTATATATTAAATGTACACAAAATTTTAAAATGAATAAGTTTAAACTAAATTTATTATAAAAGAAAATGAATCAAAAGATTTTCTATGAAAAATGTCACATTCATTTAATTAACACAATTAAATAAATATCCATCTATAAAAATGATCAAAAACATATTTACTTTAGGTTTTGATATTAGTTTGGATTTTAAATATTTTTGTTGCTACTTATACAATCTAAGCATACATATGATGAATACTATAAATTCATGAGTGTACTTATGCAACAGATAAAACAGTAAATTTATTAAATACATAATTTCTTAATAAAATATTTTTAAAATGTATATATTAAATGTGCATATAATTTTAAAATGAATAACTTTAAACTAAATTTATTATAAAAGAAAGAGAACTAAAAGGTTTTATATAAGAAATGTAACATTCATTTAAGTAGCACAATTAAATAAATATCCATCCATATAAATGATAGAAAACATATGTATTTTAGGTTTTGATATTAGTTTGGACTTTAAATGTTTTTGTTGCTGGTTATATAGTCTAAACATATATATGATGAATAATGTAAATTCATGAGTCTACTTATGCAACAAATAAAATAGTAATACTATGAAAATCATTTCATTATCAAAATAAAAGAGTATCATTGCGTTAATATTATCCAAATTTTTTAATGATATAATTTACAAAATGTCAAAATGAAATTAACAATTATAGATGGAGAGTGGGGGCTAGAGAGTAGATATTGAAGTTCAGTACATAGGCAAAGATAACACTTTAGAACTTGCATAAAACACGCAAGTAAATAATTATATCTTAAATATAAAAAATCCAAAGCAATCAAATTATAAATAAGTAAATCTAGAAACAAAGTTTAAAGATAGCAAATCCATAGTAGAGGAAAAAGGATTGCTAATGGTTACAACCAAAATCATAAATAGTTGCACTACTTTATTTGTATGTAGAAACATTTTTATGTAAAATATACATGTTAAAGCAATAATTACATTAAGTGAATATTAAATGCAGATAATAAAAAATTAAATATACCTTCATCATTAAATACTTGTTCGAAGTTTTTTCGATTAAATGAATGGTCTCCTTTACACCAATACCTATTTTAGTGTAACAAAGACAATATAAGATAAGATAATATTATAAAGAATGCATGACAAAATTGACATATTATAAAGAATAAACTTTACCCTCAATATCTTTATCATCTAACCAATTTCGGGCACATATAATGGCTTCGATAGTTCTATAATAAAGTTAAGTACGATGAAGACTAATAACCTAGACTTTAATACTAAAAGCGGACTTCAAAGCAATAGTAGCTAATGAAATTGTTAATAGATCTTGTGCAATTACTTATATGAATGAATATTCACTTAGTTCTTTGGCTACAACAATATATTGAACTTCATACCTTTAACTTAGGTCGTACAATTTACCAACAAATATTTATCCAACTCCAACATAATGTAAGAAGTTCTAGCCCTTTTTCTTTCATGAATTTTGCAAATGAGGGTTTCACACTAGTTTTAGAAGAAACTGAAATTGAAACTAAAGCAAAACTTGAACCTAAAGTTGGAGTTGAACTACTACGATCCTGATTTTATCCAATCTTAGTTGATAATTGTTATACAAATCCTTCTATAATTGTTTTATGAAATCACGCCTTAAGCTTGATTACTATACAATATTTTATAATAAAAATAGACCCCGCTCCATCTTATATCTCGGGTTTAACACAAGAATAACTTCCACAATATGTCCTATCATATACAAGCAAGAGTTAAGCTTCTCCATCATCGATTTTGCCATAACCTAGGTCACATTATTGGAATCAAATATCTAATTGGATATAGCTTTCTTAATCTCTCATACATATTGCTAAAGCAACTATACAAATTTGGATATTTTGTTAATAAGAATAACTCAGTAGTAGTATGAAATATTTCCAACTCTGCATAAATTTCTTTAGCAAACTCTCATGTCTTTTATGTAGGTAGGCAACAACATTAAGAATCTCTATCTTAGTTTGGTAAACAACTCAACATATTGGGTTGCTAACTCCAATATCTTGAAGGTCGAATTCTATTTGTTAGGATAATCCAATACAAACTTCTTCGTTTGTAGAATGTGTAGTAGTTGTGTAGTTTCTTCAAAATTTTCAAATTTTTTTAGTGTTACACTCTAATAACCAGATCAAATCTACCACATCTTTTTCATCTCCAACCTAATTTTCACAATCCAATTTAAATTATGCACAAAGCAATACATATGTAACAATCTAACCACTAACCAATAACCTCTCAATTTGTAACTTATTATTAAACATTTTTATCATCGCATCATTCATGCTACAATTATTAAGTATTATGATAGATAATTTGGTATCGATATTCCAATCTATTAAACACTTAACTAGCACGGTTGTCAACCTTTTGCTTATTTATGGTGTTGGCCTGTAATTAAACCTACCATTCAGAAATATGAAAAAATGTTAATCATAACATAATCAAAATAATGATAACAATATTGAAAATATAATTTACCTTATTATGCTACTATATAAAGTCCAGTCACTGTCATTATAGTATGTCATCACTGCCATACAACCCCTTTTTTTTGGTTATCGATTGCCCACATATCTAATGTGATGGCAACTCATCTTTTAATACTCGACAATGTTTTTAATATTTATTTCTTGTGATCCTAATATATCTTTAAAATGCCTTTCTTTAACGTATTTCGAGTTGGGATTTTGAAATTTGATTGGAGTGAGTTAATCAACATCCTAAATCTTTTGTTGTCAACTATAAAGAGTGGATGTCCATCACCAATAACCATAGCAGTTATCAAAAACTTTGATCTGTTGTCATCATAAGCTATAATAGCCATTTCATTCTTCCCTCCCATTAGGTTAGTATTAAAAAATGTTTGACCTCTTGATATGATCTTCTTTCTATTATACGAATCCATATGTCCCGTTAAATGAGAGGTTTCACCTTTTGAACTCTCGACCAATATCTTGTGACAATATTTATATTCAGCCTTCTCTATTCCATCCATTGATCTAGTCATATTGAAGTGATTCCAAACATCACTTCTCAAAACTTGATCTTTCAACATGACTTGTTTCTTCATTTGGTATCGAATTAGAAGACTCTATAAGTAACACTACTAAAAGAATATGTTCATCTATTTGAAACAATTAACATATACAACCATAAAAGTTATTCATATATATATTTATATTGATAATTATATTTATATATAAGAAAGTAGTCTAAAGATGTATGCATAATTAGGTAAAAGGCACTCCTTCAAGTTTCGCTCTAATTTGCTTGATATTAACCCATAATAGTTGAAGTTGTAGGTTTCCTCTAAAAATAGTACATATGGAAACATAAAAGTGACATTGGCAATCTTAGGTCAATATGACTAGGTTTGTGTTTCAAAGGATTGCTTGAATGCTTGGATCTATTTGAAATATTTGTAAGCATACTATAAGTGGGGCATATGTTTTGGTAAAGTGAGAAAGGCAAAAGAGATTGTTTTAAAAGAACATTTTGATTGTTCAAGCCCTCAACTTTAAAGAAAGAAAGTGAAAAGTAAAATCTTTGATCGTTTTTAATGTTTAAAGTCCAATAACAGCTGACAATTTTTATGGATCCACATAAACTTCTTAAGAATTTTAATCTATAAATATGTTATAGTGCCTAAATATACCATTATTCTTGTAGGAGTTTGAAAATCTGGTCTTGATTATTAGGTTAAATGAGTAAAACTCAATCCTTGAATTATCGCTCATTTCAAGTCTTATAAAGGTTTCTCTACCTAAATACTCATTAATCTAATCATAGTAATAATTGGCATTAAGTAATTTGTTGTCATCCCTCTCTAGTTTATTGTCATCCTTCTCTAGTATGGATGCAAATTAAACACTTAAGCAAGCAATTTCTTAATTACAAGACAAATATAAATTTAAAGCATCAAACGCTTGCAAATAAAGTGAAATGGAAAAAAGTTGTTCTAACTACATAATCTTCAAAACTCTATTGTCAACCTTATTAATATTTGCCTAAGGAACAAATTCAAGAAAGTACTTATATGCTAGGCAAGGCGACTTCATACAAGGCAGGTGAGTTGAACTAGCTTCACACAACATGAGGTGAGGATAGGCAACTTTAGACGATATGACACAACTTTAGATGTAGCAAGGAAACAAGGCAAGGAAACGTCTGGGGATGTAAAGGAGGAGTGGAGCTATAGAGGATGATTGTTGACACTGTAGATTAATTAACCTATAGTGTCGACTTAAAGGAAGAAGTATGTTAATAGTTTTATGAAAAAAGGTTTCATACTGCAAGAATACATATCATAATTGGTAGGATAAAAGATATCATTCCCATGAGGATTCATTAGTCAACTAATAACTTGAATGCACTTTGTCTAAAGTAATAAAAGATTGAATGAACTTAATTAAAATAAATTAACTGAAATTGAAATAAACTAATAAAACTAATAATTGGATAAGTGAATGATGGAGATTCATCAAGCCAAGTATTAGAAGATGTTACTAATATAGGCCTTAATCCAGCAAGTAGTGATGAAGAAGGCATGGTTGAAGAAGAACTTGAAGAGGAGCCCAATCTTATTTTGAAGTTACAAATCTTGTTCCTTTGGAGTTTGTCAGGCCTTGATTTATGAAGCCCAAAACCAACCATTTGAAGGAGCTATTTCAACAAACAAAAGGAGTCTTTACTGTACACTTTGACATGATTTTGCAGTCTAAAAGGCATCTCAAGCCCAGCCAAAGTTATGAGAAGAATAAGAGCCTTTAGTTGCTCATTTACTTTCCTTTTATGCATTAATCTATTTTCCTTTAAGAGACCTTTTATTTGTAGCCTTTATGATAGTAGTTATGGAGGTTTTATTTCCTTATTTATGACGTTTAATGTTAGTATTATGGGCTGATGAGAAACCAAATTTGTGGTTATCCATCAAGACCCTTAGTTTGCCTTACATTTCCTTATCTATGCATTTATAATCTCTCTAAGATACACTCAATTTATGAATAAAAAATTAAGAAAGAATTTGCTTTTGCAATTGATTATCTTTCTTTGGGTTTTGTTAGTTTCCAAAAACTAATAGGGTTTTGTTTGTTTCCAAAAACACTTATCGTCAACCATAACTTTTAAACCATTGATCTAATTGAAAAACTTCCTTTATCAAAGTTATAACCCACATCCTGCTATAAAATTTTACCTCAAGAATTACCTCCAAATTCTAATCCTTTTCTTCAAAATTTTCCTTACAATCTGCCTGTTTGTTTGTATTCGGGAAATTCCAGATTTTACAAAACTGCAACCATCACCCCTAAACACCATAGCCACCACTTCTAGCCACTTTAGACCACCAGACTACATCATATTGGTATCAGAGCTAGGGTTATTAAAGCTTGATTCCTTTCAAATTTCCATTGCATGACCAACGATTCCAAAACACCATTAAAAAACAAAAATATCATGTCCAATGATCAAGACCACCTAGAAATGGAGACTCTTAAGGCAAAGAATGAAGTCTTAGAAGCCCTTGTTCACAACTCTCCATTAGTCTCTAGGTCGGAGAATCCACAAGAACATGTTGAAGATGAAGAAGACAAAAGGTCCTTTGTTACAGCCCGTGGAGAACTAACAAAAGGAAAAGGGAGAGGACAATACCATGGCATACGAAGGACAGCCGTGAGGAACCTCCCACAAACACCAATTCGGCAACAAGGGAGGCAAGAGGAGTTCTTCAATTACAAAGTTGAATTGCCAGAATTTCATGGTAAGATAGATGTTGATGCTTATCTTGAATGGGTTTATACAATTGAAAGATTAGAATTGAGAGAGGTGAACGAAGAGAAGAAATTGAAGTTGGTTGCCATGAGATTGAAGGGGTATGCAGCCCTATGGTGGGAGAATTTACAAAAAAGAAGAGTGAAAGAAGGAAGACCTCGAATTGATGAATGACATAGAATGAAAGAAGAGATGGATGTTGTATTTTTGCCTCCACACTATAGGTAGAAATTGATTGAACAAATGTTGAGCATTAAACAAGATTTGAAAATGGTGGAGCAATATACTATGGAGTTTGGAGAGTTTTTGATGAAGTGTGAGCTTGAAGAAACTGAAGAGATGATCATGGGAAGATTCCTCCTCAAAGGGTTGAGAATTGACATACAAGACATGGTAAAATTGTATTCCTACGACTTTTTCTTTAAGTTGAAAAGGCTAGCTTTAAGAATTGAAACTAGCCTCAAACACACCCGACAAAAAAATTTAATGCCTCCATATGCTTTAGCCCCATCAAACTACACTCCACCATCCAAACCAAGCCCACATGTTAGTGCATCCACCCCTGCCCCATACAAACTGAACCTTACACCACCTCCAAAGCCATCCGCAAACTCTCCAAATACCTCTTTCACACCAAGAAACACCCAATCTGCCCCTCTAACAAAAAGTGTGTCCAAAAACTACCTCAAATGTTTCAAATGTCAAGGATACGGTCATTTCCAATCCAAATGTCCCACCAGAAAAGTTATGGCTATCTAAGAAATTGAGGATATTGAAAATGAGCTTGAAAATAATTTATTACATGTTGATGATATTAATGATGGCTCCCGGTCAAATTTGTATCATGATGATAATGCACTTGTTTATGATGGAAATGTACTAGATGGAGAGATGTTTTGGTTGTTGAGAGTTTTAAATTGTAAGAAAAGTGAGGAAGATTAGAGAAGAAAATCTTTGTTTCATTCTAGGTGTACGACAAAAAACAAACTGTGTGAAGTTGTAATGGGTAGTGGAGTGTGTGAGAATGTTGTATCTAGTGAGATGGTTGATAAATTGGACCTTAAAACTGAGCCACTTGATTCTCCTTATAAGTTGACTTGGTTAGATTCAAAGCATGAAATTAGAGTTACAGAAAGATGTCTAGTTCCATTTGCTATAGGTCAATATGAAGATGAAGTTTTGTGTCACGTAATTCCTATGACGGCTTGCCATTTGCTACTTGGAAGGCTGTGGTTGTTTGACAAAGATGTGCATCACCAAGGGAGAGCTAATACTTACACATTGTTTCATGAGGTAGAAAAATTCTACTCAAAACTTTGCTACACGAAAAGAGGAGAAAGAAAAGAGAAGTTGGCACACTTGGTTTGCTTTCAAATGAAGAGAAGAGCTTAACCATGGAGAAGCTACCCAATTACATTCCCATGGACATTGATGATGAGCCTAAGCTGAACCATCCAATTCCAAGTAAGGTACAATCTTTAGTTAATGAGTTTGTTAGAGTTTTCCCTAAAACACTACCAAATGGCCTACCCCCTCTTAGAACTATTCAACATGAAATAAACTTCAATCCTGGACTCATAATTCCCTACAAACATTCCTATATAACAGGCCCAAAAGAAAATGATGAGTTGAAAAAGCAAGTTGATGAGTTGTTAAAGAGAGAAGTATTTCACCATGTGTTGTCCCCGCCTTTGTTGTTCCTAAAAAGAATGGAAAATGGAGGATGGTAATTGATTCAAGAGCTGTCAACAAAATCACTATTAAGTATCAGTTCCCTATTCCAAGACTTGATGATATGCTAGATAGGCTTCATGGAGCTTCAGTTTTCACAAAGCTTGATCTTGCTAATGGATTCCACCAAATCTGAGTAAGAGAAAGGGACAAATGGAAGACGACTTTCAAAACAAATAAAGGACTCTATGAATGGTTAGTCATGCCGATGAGACTTTCTAATTCACCTTCAACTTTCATGAAGCTTATGAATGAGGTATTTAAACAGTTTCTCAACAAATTTGTGGTAGTTTACTTTGATGACATCCTAGTTTATAGTAATAGTTTACATGAGCATTGCATGCATTTGAGACTTGTTTTTAAGGTTTTGGACCATGAATCATTGTATGCTAATGTGGAGATGTGTCATTTTTGTGATAGCACCATTAGTTTTTTGGGATATGTTGTGTCTAGAGAGGGAATTAGAATGGACCTGGCCAAGATAAAAGCAATTGTAGAATGGACAATTCCTAGTAATTTATTTCAAGTAAGAAGTTTTCATGGGTTTTGTTCTTTTTATAGGTGATTCATTAGGAACTTTAGTACTACAACTTGCCCTATACAGATTGTATGAAAAAAGGTATGTTTAAGTGGACTCCACAAGCCAAAATAGCCTTTAATACTTTGAAAAATGCCATGACCAAAGCACCAGTTCTAGCCTTGCCTAATTTTTACTTGCCTTTTGAATTAGAGTGTGAAGCAAGTGGGTAGGAATAGGGGTTGTTTTGAGTCAAGAGGGTAGACCCATTACTTTCTTTAGTGAAAAACTGAATGAAACTAGAAAAAAATATTTTGCTTATGATTTGGAGTTTTATGCTTTGGTCTGTGCACTTAAACATTGGATTGCATATTTGTTGGAAAATTCCTTTATCTTATACACTAATCATCAAGCTTTGAAATATATTCAAAGTCAATCCAATTTAAGTAGAAGACATACATCATGGGTGGAATATTTGCAATCTTTCGATTTCGTAGTGAAGTATAGGGATGGTCCAAGTAATGTGGTGGCTGATGCATTGTCTAAGAGATATAATGTTCTTAGTACTATGCATGCTCTTGTAATAGGATTAGAAAACATTAGGAATTTATATGAGGGAGATAGCGAATTTGGTGAGATTTGGGAAAGGGTTAGGAAAGATGGTGCGTTTAAGGAATTTTTCATTCATGATGGTTACCTTTTCAAATATAATGCTTGTTGTATTCCAAAATGTTCATTGAGAGAAGTAATTTTGAAAGAAGTCCATAGTGGAGGCCTTGTCAGTCACTTTGGAAGACACAAGAGTTATGAGTCGGCTAGTGGAAATTTTTATTGGCCAAAGATGTGGAAAGATGTAGCAAAGCTTGTGGAGTGATGCAACACATGTCAACAAGCCAAAATGACTAAGAGGGCCCACGACCCATACTTACTATTGCCAGTTCTAAATGCTCCTTGGGAAGATGTAAGTATCGACTTCATTGTAGGCCTGCCAAGAACTGGGAAAAATCATGACTCTATTATGGTTGTTGTGGATAAATTCTCCAAAACGGCCCATTTTATTGCTTGTAACAAAACTAATGATGCATCTCATGTTTTAAACTTGTACTTCGAAAATGTTGTCAAACTCCATGGAATTCCAAAGAGTATAGTTAGTGATAGAGATGTAAAATTTTTGAGCCATTTTTGGAGACATTTGTGTGCTAGACTAGGAACTACTTTAAAGTTTAGCACGACCTTTCATCCTCAAACGGATGGTCAAATAGAAGTGGTCAACCGAAGTCTAGGCAACATTTTGAGAAGCTTATTGAAGGGGAAAGTGAAGAATTGGGACAATCTTTTGACCCATGCTGAATTTTCATATAATAGTTCAAAGAGTAAAACTACAAATTTTTCTCCTTTTGAATTAGTTTAGGGAGCCAACCCATTTGTTCCTTTGGATTTGAGTCCGGCCTATTCTAGCATTCCATCCAACATGAAGCACGAAGATAAAGCTCAAGAAATTGTTAAACTCTATGCCAAAGCCAAAGCCCACATTGAAAGGAAGAATGAGGCCTACAAGAAGCAAGCAAAAATGAAGACCATTGCGGAATTCAAAGAGGGTGATCTTATTTGGTTGTACTTAAGGAAAGAAAGGTTTCCTACAAAAAGGAAGAAAAAGTTCATGTCAAGGGCGGAGGGTCCATTTAAAATTCTCAAAAAGGTGAATCAAAATGCATACAAGGTAGAATTACCAAACACTTACATCATTTCAAATACTTTTAATGTTTGTGATTTAACCAAGTATATGGAAGACGCAATGCAATCTGACCAAGCCTAAGTCCAAGCCCAAGAAGAAGCCTTTGAAGGAGAGGAGAATGATGGAGGTCCATCAAGCCAAGTATTAGAAGATGTTGCTAATATGGGCCTCAATCCAAAAAGTAGTGATGAAGAAGGCATGGTTGAAGAAGAACTTGAAGAGGAGCCCAATCTTATTTTGAAGTTGCAAATCTTGTTGAATTCCTTTGGAGTTTGCCAGGCCTTGATTTATGAAGCCCAAAACCAACCATTTGAAGGAACTATTTCAGCCAACAAATGGAGTCTTTGCTGTACACTTTGACATAATTTTGCAGCCCAAAAGGCATCTCAAGCCCGTCAAAGTGATGAGAAGAATAAGAGCCTTTAGTTGTTCATTTGCTTTCCTTTTATGCATTGATCTATTTTCCTTTAAGAGACCTTTTATTTGTAGCCTTTATGACAATAGTCATGGAGGTTTTATTTCCTTATTTATGATTTTTAATGTTAGTATTATTAGCTGATGAGAAACTGAATTTGTGGTTATCCATCAAGACCCTTAGTTTACCTTACATTTCCTTATATATGCATTTGTAATCTCTCTAAGATACACAATTTATGAATCAAAAATTAAGAGAGAATTTGCTTTGCAATTTATTATCTTTCCTTGGGTTTTGTCAGTTTCCAAAAACTAATAGGGTTTTGTTTGTTTCCAAAAACACTCATCCCTTTCATCCATTTTCTTATTCAATCCCGTTGCCACACCTTTCTAGACATAGTCAAACTAAATCAACCATAACTTTTAACCATTGATCCAATTGAAAAACTTCCTTCATCAAAGTTGTAGCGTACGTCCTGCTCTACAATTTTTCCTGAAGAATCACCTTCAAATTCCAAGCCGTTTGTCCGAAATTTGCCTTACATTCTGCCTGTTTGTTTGTATTCGGGAAATTCCAGATTTTACAAAATTGCAACCATCACCCCTAAACACCTTCTCCACCACTTCCAGTAACTTTAGACCACTAGACTCTATCAATGAAACTAGCAATAAGAATGAAGTTAATCAATAATGAAAACTTAGGGTTTATTTTATCCTTGTTTTGCCTTTCCTTTATCTTGATAATTTAGTTATACTTGTTCCTAGGTATCCTAAAATTTTGATTACCCTCTCTTAGATCTACTCAAGTAATCCCAATTGAAATTGATAACAATAGAATTACAACCTCTCGATTCACAAAATGACTCCTAACTATTCAATTAGATTTGAAGCAAGCCTAAGGATAATTAACTCACAATTATGATCTCTCTTTAATTTTTATTAATATGATATTTGTAAGTCTATTAAGTTACCAACTCTTATTGTACACCTTAACATGTAAAACTTGATTCAATCTCTTGATTTATTATTAAAAGCATAACAAACACCCCAAAGCGTTAATATATATTGAATTAAACAAGAATAAAATTTAACAAAACAGTTCAAGAATAATCCCTAATATGGATTTAGAAATCCATAATCATGTTCAACATCGCACTAATCAAAATTAACATCGAAGACAATGAAATATTTTGATCGACATCATATCGATAATTAGGGTAAAAAAACTCCTCTCCTTTCTCAATTATTCAAATGATTACTCTATTAGGATGGGGAGCTCCGGATACTACGATGCAACAATGGCAATGCGGTTTCTCTTGGACCCATCTCTAGCTCGAAAGGATTTGCATCTCAGGTAGGAGGATTGAGTCTTTTTTTTTCTTCTCAATCTTTAATAGTAACATGCTTTATTTTGAATTCAGGGACCTTCCTTCATTAACTTGTCTGGTAAAGCAGTAGATCTAGAGAGGTACTCCCAAGAGCTCTCGAAGGTGAGTCATATTCCTTCTAATCTTCTTTCCCTTTCTGTCTTGAGTTGATTATTTTGAGAATTGTTTGAAATGCTTGAGTTGCTCAGGGAACATCTATGCTTAAGAAGTACTATTTGCTTTACCCAATTAGAGAGAGCCCCTTGAGGACTAGATTCTCCAACAAAGAGCCAGTCCTCTCCTACTATATTGTCTTAACTGATTTATAATCAATTGTTCCCTAATGCTTGTCATAGAGAGTTCTATAAGAGAGATTAGGCTGTTAGAGCTCCCTTTAAACTTTCTATTATTTCTCTTTCCAAATAGTCTGGAGACAAGTTGCAACTGCAATCATGAGCATTTCCTTATTATATTTAGAGATATGTTGTTGGGATATCTCTAATAAGATATATATTATCTTATTATTTAGAAAGAAAATTTATAATAAAATGAAATAAGATGAATGAGAAAATTTTCATATTATATTTTATCCGTACATATGTGGATGTAGGACGATATTCCTAATCTTGAAGTCCACACTTTTGAGATTTTTGGGTACATTTAATTGGATGTTTATTAATAAAATATATTAAAATGTAATATTATTTTATTATTTAGAAAGAAGATTTATAATAAAATGAAATAAGATGAATGAGAAAAGTTTCATATTATATTTTATTATATTTTAAATGGTAAAAATAGAAAATTTCTAACTTAGAAAATTTAGGATAGAATATAAAACAATAATTAACTCTACATTATAATATATTATAAACCTTTCATCTAAAAAATAATTTACTATATTATATTATAAATCCTTCTGATCTTTTATAATAATAATTTTTAATATTACGTCAATTTTCATTCTATTTCGTTATAAAGAAAATTTTATTAAAAACTTTACACCCGTCATCAAACGTAGCCTAAGCTAATGATATTTGCTTCTCTTCAAGTTGCAGACGGTAGGGTGGGGCTGGGCAACTGCTACAAATCCGGAGAAAGTCGAAAAAGACAATGGAGAAGAAGAAGAATGGATCAGTAGTAGAATGCTTTTGTATGGTGGTTTCAGAGGCGTACTATCTTCTCCATTTCCTCGCTTTCTTCTCTTATTTTGGTGTCCGCAGCTCCACTTCTCAACTCCTCTCTCCTCCTTTCTCCCACCATCTCCTTTTGAGGGTCATTTCTTCTTCTTCTTC
>JAOSBO010212696.1:0-16102 GCA_027563915.1 Erythroxylum rotundifolium | reverse complement strand
ATATCCATTTTGCTATGATACTTATAACTTCTGTTTATACAATACATAACATGTTAGAGTTCGCAACCCTATATAATGTTTACATCATAAAATTAGGTACTGGACCAAAATATTCTATCTAGATGCTTCAGTATCAGTTGAGCAGACCTTTAAGCCTTTTTTGGTTCCAAAATGGACAACGCTAGCTTGCTGCTAGATTGTCTTAGAGATTAGGTTATCCAGGTACCTGAAAAATGACGATGCAATTTTGATGTGTTTGTGAAATCGATAAGTGAACCAACATTGACGTGTTCCTCAAGTTAGGACACAATATCATAAATACATATAATCTAAGTTCTCAAACACATCATATTATTTAAATTCAAATCCTAACTATCATATCATTTAATTGTCTACCAAATCACAATATATGTGTCTCACATTTTAATAAACACATTGGAAGCACAACACGTTTATTACTATTTCAACATAATTCAATAAATTTCTCAAAACAATTTAACATAACAAACACACACATGCACACGCTATATATATATAATACATATGGGAGTACTGGACTCATTAATCGTTGAGCCTATGGCTCTATACGCACATTTCTGAGCTTTAAGTTCCTTTTTCACTTTGGTCACTCCGGCTATAACTCCTTTATCTGATCAAACAAATCAATGTCATGACATGCATCATTTCCTATAATATGCTAGCAATCACTTCCATCCACTGTACATAGTCATTTATCACATTCGTCAGACACTAGTCTAGCATTCAACATTCAGTTGAGCATTTGTTTCCTACATTCACATACATGTAATTAACACTCCCAATACAATCTCGAATATTGAACTACTCGAAAAAATAGTTATCCAGAATCATCAATATCACAATCATATTTAAATCATTTCAATATATATAGATAAAAGGATTAAACAAAAAAGACAATTCAAACAGAAGCATATATCTAATTGAGATCACACAATTAGGTTACTCACAGTATGGTCCAAATTATCTATTGCCTTGATGATCCAGCAATGTCTGGATGCTTTATGTCAATGTTTGCTTTTATATTATATAATACACACATTTTTACACATTACTAACTTGTTTAATAAAATGGGTACTCAATCATACACATATATATGTGTTATGTTCAATGCACACTCAATTGACTGTGCTGGCTATGTAACCTTATTCATAAGTCTTGCTTATTCATTCATCATAGCTTGTATATATCTTGTTTGCAATTAGGTTATGCTGTAAGTAAGTTTGGTTACTCTCAATTCACCAATCATACATTTACTAATCCTTTTCTAGTATTATAATTGCAAGATTTCCCAATTCTCATTCAATCATGCCTAATCCTCTACCCATATCCTTTGAATCACATTTGCATTCATAAAGAAATCTTTATATGGTTAACAACTCATACTTCTCAAATTCATATACATTGATATCAAACAATCCAATCATCAAGTTATAACATCAATTATTAACCTAAACTCATCAAACACTTAACCAATTGATTCAACATCAAACTAAGTTCATTATAAGCCCTAATAAAGTCTAAAAGCTTCAAGATGATGTAACTTATCCTTAGTTAATTCCATAACCACACATAACAAAATGCTTTCCACTTCAAGGCCAAACCCATGATTGTTTAAACCTTCCCACAATCGTGAGATTGTTGGATCGAAAACTTAAGCATTCAAGATTTGGCTAAAATGATAGATTCCAAAACCTTGTTTTTAGAAATCAAATTTCAGCAGAAGAAATATAACCAAATCAATATGTCAAGCCATATACAATGCGGTATAAGGAAAATATTTAACATAAGAATAAGATGGTAGAAATATACCGACTCCTTTGCTACAACTTTAACTCCTCGATGTACTATCTTAACCTCGGCAATGTGTCCCTTCTTGGTGATGTATCCTCTTCTCGTTGTTGTATCCATGACCAATCCGATCTACCATTTGTTCTCTTTGGATAACTTGATTAACAAGATCCTTTGGTGGGAAAGGAGAAGAAAACTTGATGAGATTTTGCCTTAGAAAAAATAAGCTAAAGATGAGACACCTCTCATGCAAATATCTGCTATCTCATGCAAGATAGGATAGAGAGATAAAAATTCAACAACCCCTTGTATTCTCTCTCTCAATTTTGGTTAAGCCTCAAAGAAAGAAGTGAAGTTCATCCAATACATCATAAGCTTCCATAATAAATCATAAAGGAGCTAATAAATGAGACTCTTCTCATTTGTTTTAAGATGGCTATATGAAAAGATCAATAACCTAAAATGATACATCTCATTTTCGCTTTTGTGATGAAAGAAGGAAGAGGGTTTGTCAAACACACCTCTTTCTTCTACAATCCAATGAATGCTAAATGATTACATGTTATCATTAAAATACAACCATTAAACCATTTAATGATAAGGTTATAACTCCATTTAATGATGATAAAGCATGTTAAAAGCCATCTAAAATGTAGCAAACTAATGCCAAATGTGCAACTGCACATTTAGCCCTTTAAAAATTAAAATCCACCTCCTTTTATCTTTAATAAATTTAATTTAATTTAATTAATCTAATTAGTCAAGTTAAACCAAAGTCTAGCCCATTACCAAATGTTCATTTGGGCTTCTAATTAAAGTAAGCCTAATATTTAATCATACGCTTTAAAATCTCGATTTCTATCTCTTACTTTGCTTCATAACCTTCTTAGAAGCCAAATGGGGAATCTAATTGGACTTATATAATTCAAGCCCCAATAAAGCTGGAATTCATTTAATCTCAATATAATTAATTCCAATATATTAACTAAATGTCATTCCACTAAAGACAATTAGTTAAACTCTTGAATTATTAAATATTATGAGAACAAATGTTTTAAATAAGACGTCTAATTGCAAACTCTAATATAAACCATATTATAACATCCACACAATAAAGGGTAAAATTATCGTTTTGCCCTTATGTTGATTTTTCCTTCTAGATCTCCCATTTTACTTTATATGGTGATTAATACATAAGATCTCATCTTGGTGTTAAGACTTCATAGGTAGCTAGTCCATCAAACTACTGGCACCAGTTTAGTCACCAATCTCCATAAAACATCTAGAAGTGATGATATCACTATAAACTCTTTATTTGAGTGAATGTTCCCTAATACATGTTTCAAATTCTAGAATGTAGACCCCGGATTGATACTTTGTAAAATTCCATTCCGATCATATCAAGAATTATAATGAAACACATATGAGTTCACCACTTATCAAGATTGTGGTCCATAATAAATGAATGATTAAGTTTATATTTTAAGATTAATGTAATGACCTACTTTATTCTTTAAAACATATGTGATTCCAGATTCGTTTAATAGTGCCATTATCTATAGTCAACTACTATCATGATATGAAACTTATCATTCCCTTGAAGTAAACTCTTTTATTTGCATAGAGATAAATCACAATACTACAGTCTAAACCGTAATCAAGCTACCAACTTGATTATTCAACTGTGAAGCAATTATCTTAGATTCTAATAATATACATGTTTCCCATACATCTCTATGTATATGTATATTACTTTCAAAAGAATCTCGATACCTTATAACTAGTTTTGTTATGCTCATACAAATAAAACAAAACTCTTTTGTTTTATTAATAATAAATATTTTTCATTACAAAAGTAACTGGAAGAAAATTAAGTTATATGTAAATAAAATTGCTTTTCAGGGCACTATATTTGCATAATTCAAACAATCTCCCACTTGCCCTAAAGCAAGTTTGACATATCCCTTAATCCTATCCCTATAATGACCCTCAAAACTCCTTTGAGACAATGTCTTTGTAAATTGATCAGCAAGGTTTTGCTCTGTGGAAATCTTTACAATATTCACCTCACCATGTTGTATTATCTCCCTTATGAGATGATACTTTCTCTCAATATGTTTGGAAGCTTTATGGTTCCGAGGTACTTTAGAATTGGCCACTGCCCTACAATTATCACAATAAAGTGTGATGGCCTTTTCTGCCTCAGGAACTACCTCCAAATCATTCAAGAACTTACGCAGCCAGACTACTGCTATTGTTGCTTCGCAAGCAGCAACATACTCAGTCTCCATAGTCGAATCAGCAACACAAGATTGCTTGATACTCCTCCAGACTATGGCTCCACCTCCTAAAACAATATAGAGCTAGAAGTTTATTTCCTAGAATCAACATTTCATTGGATATCGAAATCTGTATGTCCCGTCGGAATAAGATTACTTCTAGAGTAAACAAGCATTAAGTTCTTTGTACTAAGAAGATACTTCATTATGCACTTAATCCTAGCCCAATGCTCCATTCCTAGATTAGACTGGAATCTACTTACCAGTCCCACTGTGTAACACATTTTTGGTCTAGTGTAAAGCATAGTATACATTAAACTTCCAACTGCTGAAGCATATGTAATGTTATGCATGCGTTTAACCTCCTCTTGGGTTTTACGTGCTTCCTCCTTTGAAAGTTTAATTTCATGTCTAATATGTGTGAAACTCCTCTTGGCAAACTTATTGAGCATGCTCTCAATGTAGGTTATTTGAGATAAGGCTATCAGTTTGTTCTTATGATCGCTTATAAGTTTGATCCCTAGAACATAGCTAGCCTTTGCTAAATCCTTCATGAAGAACTTTTCGTTTAACCATCCCTTAACTGTAGATAATATTCCTACACCATTCCCAATGAGCATAATATCATCGACATACAGGATTAGGAAAGTTACCTTTCCTTCTTGTATCCTCTTATAGGCAAAACACTCATTTACGTTTTGTATGAATCCATAGGTTTTGGTAGACTTATCAAACCTAATGTTTTAAGACCTAGATGCTTGCTTAAGCCTACAAATGGACCTCTGTAATATGTATACCTTATGCTCATTACCTGGCTCAATGAATCCTTCTAGTTGGGCCATATCAATGGTCTCCTCAAGATCCCCATTAAGAAATGCAATCTTAATGTCCATCTGCAATATTTCATAATTGAAATAGGTTGCCAGGGCTAAAAGAATTCTGATGGACCTAAGCATGGCCACTGGAGAAAAAGCCTCTTCATAGTTTATACCCTCCTTTTGAGTATAGCCTTTAGCTACCAATCTAGCTTTAAAGGTCTCTACCTTTCCATCTGATCCTTTTTTCCTTTTGTAAATCCATTTACACCCTATGGCTTTTACATCTGGTGGTGGATCTACAAGGATCTAGACTTCATTTGTGTACATGGAATCTATTTCTGATTCCATCACCTTGAGCCATTTTTTTAAATTAACATCATTAATAGCCTATGTATAAGTAATGGGATTCGTTTCTTCTTAGTCCGAGATAGCAAGTATGCCTTCTCCTAGACATAGATGCCTATCTAGTTATCCCATACCTTCCACTACATCAAGGAATGAGTTGATGTTTAGGCTGCTCTTCTGATTCAACTCTTGAATACATTTCGAGATCCTGCTCTGCTATAACCATATCAACTCTTGGTTTGGATGAAATAGCTAACTCTTTTAGTACTACTTCAATTCTTCCTTTATGATTTCTCACAATTTCTTCCTCCAAGAAGGTTGCATTTGTTGACATAAATACCTTTTAGTCCTGAGGACCATAAAAATAGTACCCTCGTGTACACTTAGGATATCCTACAAACAAACATACTTCAGACCTTAGTTCCATCTTTGTGGATTCAGGCCTTAGAACATGGGCTGGGTAGCCCCAAGTCCTTAAGTGTCATAATGAAGGCACTAGGCTAGTCAACAACACCCTAGGTGGTTTAGGCACCGACTTTTTTGGAGTAAAGTTAAGAAGATAGGATGTCATTTGCATCGCATATCTGCAAAATGATTTTGGAAGGCTAGCATAGGATATCATTGATTTTACCATTTCCAATAGAGTCATATTCCTCCTCTTAGCTACACCATTCTATTAAGGTGTTCTGGGAGCTGACAAGCTAAAAACAATTCCATTGATATTTAAAATTTTTTGGAACTCTCTAGATAAGTACTCACCACCTTGATCCGATCGAAATTGTTTTAATGGCTTGCCTAACTGCTTGTCAGCTTCAACTTTTAATTATTTGAACATTTTAAATAATTCACTCTTTTTGTGCATCAAATACAGATACCCATATCGAGAGTAATCATATATAAAGGTTATCAAGTATTCATAACCTCCTCTAGCTTCTACGTTCATGGGCCCACACACATCAGTATAAACTAGGTCTAACATAGATTCAAATATGTTTCCTTTGGAAGGAAATGAGACCTTGGTCATTTTTCCATCAATACAAGATTCACAGTTAGGTAATGAACCATTGTCTTAACACATGAGGATCCCATCCTTTACTAACCTAACAAGTCTTTTCTGGATGATATGACCCATTTTTAAGTGCCACATATATTTTTAAGTAATGTTAGAGACATTGGATTATCTTAGTTTTATCAATTCTGTAGTGTTCACTGAGCCTGTCATAGGTTCTATAAAATCCTTATTCTTATAGATTGAAACAACACTTTCAAAATATAAGGAATAACTAGATTTTATTAGACAAAAAACAAAAATCATGTTCCTTACAATGGTTGGGATGTAATATACATCCTCCAAATATAAACTATGACTACTAGGAAAGTTCAAGATAATTACTCCCTCTGATCCTGCTAAAACCTAGGATTTATCTGCTATCTTGACTTAAAACTGACCTTTATGTAGTTTTTCCTTTGCTGAAACCCCTGCAAAGAATTGCAAACATGTTTAGTGGCTCCTTAATCTAAAATCCAAGAATTAGAATCTACCATATTTCTAGTTCTTAAAAAACTTAGGAAACCCATACCTTGTTTGCTTTTCAAGGACTCAAGGTAGACCGCACAGTTTATTTTCGAGTGACCTTGCTCACCACAATGGAAACACTTTCCCTTGGTGTCTGCTTTGGCCTTCTTCTTCATGGTTTGGACCTTGACCCCTATTTGGGCCTTTCTTTACATTAGACCCTTCCTCTTTTTCTTGCCTTTAGCCTTGGGCTTAGAAGAAGATGCTACATTAGCCTCTGGCCCATGTGCCTTGATATTTAATATCATCTCCGTACTCTAGAGGGTATTCATCAACTCACTCAAGGTGTAATCCTTGTTGTTAAGCTCATAGCCTAACTTAAATTACTGAAAAGAAGGGTTTAATCTATTGACGATCATAATCATCTATGTTTCCACATCCATGTCCGCCCCAAACTTCTCAATCTCAGTGACCGCAGAGATTACCTCAAGCATGTAATCCCAAATCTGGTTACCAGGTTTTTGTTTGAGATTATGAAACGTTTGGATAGCTTTCACCCTTGTAGACTTGATCCTCACACCAAACATCTCATGTAGGTGATGAACCATTGCACTAGTAGTTTTCATACAAGCGATTTGCTTTTGTGACATGCTGCTAATAGAAGCTAGAATATAGCACTTAGTTGTCTTATTAGCATTATACCATCGATCATGTTGTTGGACTTGCTCAGGAAGTGAATCTCCACCTGGTGGTACAATCTCATTTTTAGTTAATACCTATGAAATTCATTCATATTGAAGAACAACTTCAAGGCTACGTCTCTATTCATTAAAATTCTCTCCGTTTTCCAATTTGTTATTTGTCAAGAGCAAAGTGAGTGAATTCATTTTGTGGTTGATTATGTCTAAAAATATATATTATAAAAGAATGAGAATACTAGTCAACAATATTGGAAATTTGTATAAAATCATGATGCATGTATGCATGATGATAGAGTTAACAAAACTTTTTTAAAAATAAAATTTTATGCGATGGTTATTTTTCTTATATATAACAGATTGAGTGACGATGGGCTGTCTTATCTATTAGAAGAAAAACTGGGACCCTCTCGCTTAAAAAATTACCAAGCATCTTCATGCTTAATCTTTTGAGAAGCACCATGATTTGGTCCATACTTTTACCAATAGAGCTACGATGGGTAGGATATTGATAAAATATGTTAAGTGTGTAACCAGTTGATTCATCTACTAAAGGTACTTGCAAACCATGCCTCCGTGCGAGGTAACATTCACTATCAATAAATGAACTTATCCTTTAGGAGACCCAAACCATGTAAGATCTAGGATTCATGTCCTCTAGTGGGGAGTAACACTTCACCACATGCAAATGGGCCATCATATAGAGACCATGGACTCTCATATGAGCATCCTCTCCTACTCAATCTTTTTGGGCTTTAAGTTTTAAAACATACCATCATGCCTGGATGTAATTTATTATCCATCCTATATCGTTTCACTATACATCTTGTTTATAATGAATGCATCGCAAAGCCTAGGGTTGGCAATTTTCTAAATGAAATGCAATGACATAATATCACATATTATTTGCATTCATTTATCCATTCATCACATGAACTAATAAGCCAATTTTTATTGTCTATCCTAGAAACATAAAAACAATTACAAGGCTTTTAGGCCCAACAAAATTTTCTTGGACTTTGATCTTCAATTGAGCACTCTTAGCTCACATGACTCGACCTATTTGGTAAAAAGTGTGTAATGGCCTTTCTTTTCCAACAAAATTTTGATTTTCTCAAAATCGAAATTTGTCTAAAAGAAAACAAAAATCTGCCCTTGTTTTTCACAAAAAACCAAAGCTATGGTAAAAAAGATTTCATAGAACTGAAAATTTGTTAAAACAAAAATCCAGCCCTTTGGTTTTCACAAAACCAACAATTTGCTAAACAAAACTCCAGCACTTTGGTTTTCACACAAAACCAAAATTTGGGCATGACACCATAATCAAAACCAAAGCTTTAACTCTTCATTTCTTCAATCCATGACTTCTTCATCTTTATTACATAATTTTGTACATTACATAAACAAAGAAAACAAAAAAATGAAGCCAAGGAGGAAACTTGACAATGTAAGGCCATCCTCCTTGTTTCAACTCAAATGACAAAAACTTATAAGGTAACTTTATGATCTATAGACAACCAAAAGAGCAAAACATACACCATAAATATTTCTATCACATAAAAATATGCATCATACAAAAATTTATCATGCATACGAAAATGGCTCTTTGTTGGATCGAAAACTTAAGCATACGAGATTTGGCTAAAATGGTAGATTTCAAAACTTTCTTTTTAGAAATGAAATTTCAGTGGAAGTAATATAACCAAATCAACATGTCAAGTCATACATTATATGGTATAAGGAAAATATTTAACATAAGAACCAGATGGTAGAAATATACCAACTCCATTGCTACAGCTTTAACTCCTCGATGTGTTATCTTAGCCTCAGCAATATATCCTCTCCTAGGTGATGTATCCTCTTCCTGTTATTGTATCCTCGACCACTCCGATCTAACACCTGTTCTCCTTGGATAGCTCAGTTAACAAGATCCTTTAGTAGGAAAAGAGAAGAAAACTTGAAGAGATTTTTCCTTAGAAAAGGAAGTTAAAGATGAGACACCTCTCATGCAAATTTTAGCTATCTCATGCAAGATAGGATAGAGAGATAAAAATTCAACAACCCCTTGTATTCTCTCTCTTGATTTCAGTTAAGCCTCAAAGAAAGAAGTGAAATGCATCTAGTGCATCACATCCTTCCTTAATCAATCATAAATAAGCCAATAAATGAGACTCTTCTCATTTATTTTAGGATGGCTATATGAAAAGACCAATAATCGAAAATGATACATTTCATTTTTGGTTTGTGATGAAAGAAGGAAGAGGATCCATCAAATGAACCTCTTTCTTCTTTAATCCAATGAATGCTAAATGGTTACATGCTATCATTAAAAGACAACCATTAAACCATTTAATGATAAGGTTATAACTCCATTTAATGATGATAAAGCATGTTAAAAACCATCTTAAATGTAGCAAACCAATGCTAAATGTGCAGCCGCACATTTAGCCAAATAAAACTAAAAATCCACCTCATTTCATTTTTAAAAACTTTGTTTTAATTTAATTAATCTAACTAATCAAATTAAACCAAAGTCTAGCCCATTTCTAAATGTTCATTTTGGCTTCTATTTAAAGTAAGCCCAATATTCAATCGTAGGCTTTAAAATCTATATTTCTATTTCTTACTTTGCTTGATAACCTTCCTCGAGGCCAAATGGGAAATCTAATTAGACTTATATAATTCAAGCTCTAATAAGCCCGGAATTAATTTAATCTCATTAGAATTAATTCCAGCTTATTAACTAAATGTCATTCCACTAAAGACAATTAGTTGAACTCTTGAATTATTAAATATTATGAGAACACATGTTTCAAATAAGATATCCAATTGCAAATTCTAATATGAACCACATTATAGCCATCTACACGATAGAGGAGAAAATTACTGTTGCCCTTATGTTGATTTTTCCTTCTAGATCTCCCATTTTACTCTATATGATGAATAACACACAAGATCTCATCTTGATGTTAAGACTTCATGGGTAGCTAGTCCATCAAACTACTGGCGCTAGTTTAATCACCATTCTCCATAAGATATCTAGAAGTGATGATATCACTATAAACTCTTTATCTGAGTAAATGTTCCCTAATACATATGTCAATTAATAATTCCAACATACAGACATTGGATTGATACTCTGTAAAAATCCATTCCGATCATTTCAAGAATTATAGTGAAACACATATGAGTTCACCACTCATCAACATTTTGGTCCATAATAAACAAATGCTTAAATGTATGTTTTAAGATTAAAGTAACGGCCTACTATATTCTTTAAAACATATATGATTCCAGATTCATTTAATAGTGCTATTATCGATAGTCAACTACTATCATAATATGAAACTTATCTTTCCCTTGAAAAAAACTCTTTTATTTACGTAAAGATAAATCCCAACACTACCGTCTAAACCATAAACAAGTGACCAACTTGATTATTCAACTATGAATCAATTATTTTAGATTCTAATAATGTTCATGTTTCCCATACATCTCTATGTATATGTATATTACTTACAGAAGAATATCGGTACCTTATAACTAGTTTTATTATGCTCATACAAATAAAACCAACTTTTTTGTTTTATTACTAATAAATATTTTTCATTACAAAAGTAACTTGAAGAAAATTAAGTTACATATAAATACACTTGCTTTCCAAGGCACTATATTTATATAACTCCAACAGGGATGAGTGAACAGAAGTTTCAGCATCTACTTCCTTCAATTTTGTTTCCATCTTTGATTTCAAGACAGGTTTTTGGCTCAGTTTTGTATGACCATTATGACATAGAAAATGAGGTATCTAGGCATCACCTTCTTCTAAACAAATGTTCCTATATATCTTAAGTTTTTCATAACATAAGGTTTTGGTTCAGTAATCTATAAGTTATACCCAAAATACTAAAGACTGATCTCAAATAGCACTAGCACCCATTGCTCAACTTCAAGCCAATGTTCAAAACCCTTAGGGAAAAAATTCAAATTCAATTCCTTAATGAAAAATATACTCATATTTCTATAGTTTAATCTAAATTAGAAATCATTCTATTTGGATATCTACAAAGATATGGACAAAATACAAAGGCCTATTTTGTGGAAACACTCCATCTAACATAGTCCGGGACAATTCATCATCAACCTTACATGAAATTCATCTCAATTCATCCCTAACCAATCTTTATGGATGTTATGCTCAAATATAACTCAGTAAGGTAATCAAATACTTACTTGTTTGTCTCAAGATTTCCTCAATCAACAAGCTAAGAAAGTCTCCCAAGCATCAAACATACAATAAAAACGAGATGGGATTAAAGGGTTTCAATTTACAAAATGACGATTATGAAATTTTAGCAACACTTTAAGGGTTTTAGGGATTGTGTAAAAGCGAAGTAGGTGGGAGGAAGGAAGGAGAAATAGTAGACCAAAGCATGAAAGATAGAGATCTTACAAGAGTGAGAAATGTGGGTGAGGTGTGTGGTAAAGAAAATGGACATATGTCATACCAAGTGTCAAGCTAAGAGTCGTGCTATATGTTTTTCTCCTACACTCCAAATTGTCACCCCCTTATTAGTGCATTTTTCATTTAATCTCAAGACCATATGTTACTCAACTATACCTCATTTTTCGTTCTTTTATTCAAGCCAATTGTCACTCTGTTATTGATGCCATATATCACCATCTCATAGGCTCACTCAACCTAAATTCCCATGTATCATTTTATCTTACCTTTTTAACACTTTCCTTAGAATAAATGCATATATCACTTCATCAATCACTCAATTAGAAAAATAAATTCCCAATTCAGTAATTATAACTCATCAAACAAAATTCAATACATAATCAACACACAAGCACATCATAATCATTTAAGATCTTTCATACCCTGGGATATATCAGTGAGTGCATGTTCTATTTTTACAATGTCCCTAAATCATGATTCATGTGTATATGAAAATGTGATGTATACAAATGAAATGAGCTTCCTGAATTACCATATGATGACTCAATCTAATAATTAAATTCCTAAGTATGAGAATGGGCTACTACACGACGTGCTTCCTGGATCAGGAGGTTTTCCGCCATTACTACCTTCCATCATCTATTCCAAATTGTTATTTTCTATTTTTTTCAATTTTATTTATGTATAAAATTGAGATGGATAGTATGATGATAGGATTTGGAATATTGATGTTCTTCTAAACTCTCCTTCAGGATTTTATTTTGATTTAATGTTGTTCGAGTTGATTTTAGGTTATTTAGTAATAAACTAAAAGGATGAACCAAATAAAAAACTATTGGATTGGATTAATGAGAGTTAAGCAATTTAATAGAATCCGTAACTAATCAGATTGGTAATTGTGTAGAGATAGATCCCATGTAAGACTCGATATTTTATCAAAGTACTTTAGATTTGATTAGGATTGTGAGTCTTTTGTTGATTGAGAGATTAAGAATTTCATAATCCAATTAGGATTTAATGGTTATAACTTGAGAGAGTGTAATCATCCCTAGGGTTGTCTAAAATTGTTGTCCCATCAACACTTAATTGACTAGGTTAGCATTAATGATAGGTAAATCCCCTTTTTAATAACTTGGCTAATTTCTCTTGACCGATTTCCATTGTGTTTCGGCATTGCTAAAAATTTCATTTCTTTTTGTGTTAATTTCTAAATGACAACTCTTGCCAATCAATTTCTCGAATTTTCTTGTCTTGTGAAACTTTATTTTTGTTATTTCAATTTCCTTAGCCTTAGATAACATAGAATTAGATTAGTCCCCCTCCTCATAAGATCGATACCTCTTATACTATAGTCTCGACCCATGCACTTGCGATATTTGAGAGCTTATAAACTTTAAAGCTCAAACGACAGGCTAACTTTTGTTTTATTTATTTTCTAATCTTTAACATTTGTTATTGTTAATGTATGGTAATTACTAGATATCCTTATAGAGGACTTATACAATTTGATCCAGAGATCAAAAGGACGTTGCAGAGATTAAGAAGAGAAGAAAGAACAACTTTAGAAGTAGAACCCAAACTTGAATTCGAAGAACCAATGATGAATTTGAGAACAGTAATGACGTTGGCTACACTAGACTTAACCTAAAGATCTTTATGCATTGCATTTCCTAATTTTGCTGAGCATGTTACTTTTGAGCTTGATTATGGGTTAATACATCTATTGGCTAATTTTCACAATCTTGCAGGTGAGGATGCACATACACATCTTAAGGTATTCAATATGGTGTGTGTAAGCATGAAGCATCTAGGGGTGATAGATAAGAAAATCATGTTGAGGGATTTCCCATTCTTACTAAAAGATATAACAAAGGATTGGTTATTTAATCTACCTATTAGGAGTGTGAGCACATGGATAGAGATGAAGCAACTACTTTTTAAAAAACAAATTCCCTTATCAAAGATAATGAGTATACAAAAGGAAATCTGTGTTATAAAGAATGTAATGGAGAATTGTTTTATGAGTATTGGGAGCGCTTTCAACTTGTTGTCCCCATGACAACATACCGGAGCAATTTCTTATCTTGTATTACTACAAAGGATTGTGACTGATGGAGAGGATTCTAGTTAATGCGGAGAGTGGTAAAGCATTGTGTGAGAAGACTCCCATCAAAGCTAAGATTTGACTTGAGCGCATAACTACTAATGTTCAACAATTTGGCACTTACAGTGATGGTCGTCAGGTAAACAAGGAAAGTACTTCATTATTGAACATCATTTAGAAGAGCTAACATTTTTTACTACAAATTATAGTTAGATAGGAAAAGGTAAGGGTATGTAAAATATGTTCAAACATAAGTCATATGATAAATGAGTGTCTGACATTATATTAAGGAAGTATGGAATATGTGAATATTGCAAAAGGCAATTTTCCTAAATGGTATAAATCCCACTCTCAAACGTATAACCCAAGTTGGAGGGATCATCTCAATATGAGTTACAAGGGTATATGTAGCAAACTTACTTCTAGAATAAGCCACAAGGAGAACAACAAATCCATCCAAGGCCACAAGCTTCTTCTTCTAGTTCAAGTTCATCTTTTGAAGACTTTGTCAATACTCTTACCGCTAACACTATTCAACTTCAATAGGGTATATAGAAGATTCAATAAAATGTGCAACGGCTTTAGCAGGAGACAAAATCAAGCATGCAAAACATAGAAAACCATATAGGTCAGATGGTGGTGAGCCTAAACCATCTCGAATCAGTCGAAAATTACCATCCCAACTCGAAATTAACCCAAAGAATCTTATTGTTATAACCCTGAGGAGTTGAAAGGAGATTGAGATTCTCAAGAGTACTCCACCGAGGATTTTTGATGAAGAAGAAATCGAGAAAAAGATGAGATAGGAAGAAAACCCCTCATCGAGCAAAAAGGTGAACTTTAAAAGCCCTAATATCATTAAGACTAACCCTCCACCTTTTCCTAGTAGATTGATAAGACTAAACAAGAGGAGAAAGACAAGAGATATTGGAGACTTTTCAAAAAGCGGAAGTGAACATACCTTTTCTTGACGTAATTAAGCAAGTACCAAGATATGCAAAATTCCTAAAGTAATTATTTGCACATAAAAGAAGGCTGAGAGGTTATGAAAAGGTAATGATGGTTGAGAATGTGTTGGCAATTTTTAAGAAGAAGACGCCTTGAAAATGTCGAGATCTAGGTATGTTCACTGTTCCCTACAAAATTAGCAAAACTAAGATTGATAGAGCTATGTTGAATTTAGGACATTCAATTAATGTTATTTCTCATTCAATTTATGCTTCCTTGAATTTTGGCCCTTTGAAAGAAACAAGTGTTATCATACAATTAGTGGACCATACTAATGCATACCCTGATAGTGTGTTAGAGTATGTTTTGGTGAAAGTGAATAAGTTAGTATTTCCTGCAAATTTTTATGTTGTTCATATGAATGATGACACTTCATACAATCCAATACGTATCTTGTTAGGGATACCATTCTTAATACGACTCAGAGTAAGATAGATGTTCCTAAGGGTACCCTTGCAATGGAATTTGATGGGGAAGTGATTCATTTTTACATTTTCGATGCTATGAAACATTCTCATGATGATACTCTATTTTATCTATTGACATTTTTTATCTTCTAGTATAGGTAATGTTTAAATTGAGATGTAAGGATCATTTAGAAATAGTCTTGATTGAGCATATGCAAGCAGAACCCAATAATGATATTAAAGTAGGAGAAGAGATGATGGAAATGGCAGCTACATTGGATTCATTATAACACTCTCCCAAAAGGTATGATTTGGCTTCTAGGTTGTTTTCTGAATCTTACCAAAAGTTATTACCTCCTGACGTGGAAGCACTTGAAGTGGAACTAAAGCTACTCCCCACCCACCTGAAGTATGCATATTTGGGAGATAAGTAAACTCTCCCAGTAATCATTTCTACAGAGTTGGCTTCGGATTAAGAAGATAGGTTGATTCGAAGGTTAATGGAGCATAAAAAGGTCATTAGATGGATGATCACAGATATCCAAGGAATAAGCCCTTCCTACTTGAGTGCGTATTAAGTGGTGAATTTGTATTGATTATAGGAAATTAAACTTGGTGACTCTTAAAAACCATT
>JAOSBO010212695.1:0-36840 GCA_027563915.1 Erythroxylum rotundifolium | reverse complement strand
CATTCCCCAAGTCTCAACAACTATCTGAAACAAGTAGTCAAACATTTGGTGATCATCCCAAATACAAAAACAAGCCAGAGAAAAAGAGTTGGGATACGTAGTACGTACAGTCTCTTTGAGATCCAGAGCAGCACGCTCTAAACGTCGTGAGAGAGAAGGGAAAGGCATGGACAGAAGCTTGATTAGAGAATCTCCAGTACCAGTATTAGTGGCTGTGTCTTCTTGATGATCTGGAGATGGGGTTGCTTCAACGACGAAGTCAGGCATTAAATTGGAAAAGTATCGATCAGCCATTCTCAAGAGATTGAAGGAAGCGCAGTGTGAATTGAATTTGAGTAGCCAAGAGGCAGCGGAATGAATTATTACCCAAGCTGGAATGGGAGTAGCCGTGGGTGTGGCAAAGTGCTAGAGTCATCGTGTCATGCACTTCGAGGATAGCTTTTTTTAATAATAAAATAATCAAGAGCAGTCTCTCCAACAGTAAAGTCGCCGTACATAGTTAATCCCCTTCAAATTATACGACATGAAATCTAATATAATAACGATCGACAACAGTAACATTGAATATAGTTATGTCCGAAATAAAGACATCCAATTCAAGTGCTTTGTTGTGTTATAATTTTCTTTTTTTTAAAATTGCCTTTTTAATTCATGTGTTTTGTTGTGTTATAATTTTCATTTTTTAAAATTACTTTTTTAAAAGAAAATAATTGTCATGAAATCTAAAGTTAGCAGTTTGTATTAGGCTTCTAAAGCGAGAGCGGATCGTCTCTTTAACGCTACTCTATTCAGTACTATCTAATTCAGAAAAACGTATCGTTCTATTTTTTGTTCTCTACTTTGCTTATATTGATCCTTTGATCACTTTGCCCTTCCATAGAGCTTGAACTTTGATCAATTGTCTAAACCTTTAATAAATTAACTTACTTATCACTTAAGATAAAAATAATAATAGTAACATTTGTTACCATCAAGATCATTATTTAGAACCTCTTTTGGTCCAATAATTACCCTTTTCGATGATAAAAAATATTGATGATAATGGAGAAAATAAATAACATTGAATAGACTCCTTTTGTTAAAGTAACATGTAATACATTGATATAGCCCTCATCATCAAAATTGACAAGATTCAATATTAGTGCAATAGGAACTAGAATCATTATATTGAAAATAGGTTGATTCAACACCGTGATCGTGAAGCATAATAAGAAAGAAATTAATTTTCACACTATAAAAGAAGAAAGGATCGAGTGTCATAAGAAACCTAGGGTTTTGATCGCCACTTTGTGAGCTAGATAAGATTGAAGTTTTTATAAAATTGTTAACAATAGAACTTTAAAAGATAGACAAAAATATCTTTGATAGTTTTGATTAATCAATAATAATGTAATCTATCAATTACAAGCATTAATATACCTTTTATAGGCATAAACTTAAAACTATAGTTAAAAAAGGAATAAATATTAAAAATAAGAAAACCCTAACTAATTTTAACATGGTTCTAGTGATTGTCATAGATAACAACCAATGCCTATTTTGTTATGGATAATTAGTACATAAACTAAATATGATTCTGGAATTAGTTATAAGTTGTACTTCAATGCCAATTATAAATATGACTGACAATAGTTACATTCTATTTCTCATCACTGAACATTCAGTGTAAGACCAATATTGTTAGTCATTTGAATCCAATAATGGTTACATTCTATATACACAATTTTCTAGCTTTTTCCTTCACTTGTGTCATCATTATTAGTTTATCTCCATCCTTTTAAAGTAACAAAGCCTCACTCTTTGAATAAAGATTGATCATTAAGTTGTCGAGAGATTCTTTGTCCTTACTTTATTTTTTGCCAATGGTCCCCTAACATCCTTTAAAATATCTCTAATAGCCTTTGGAGCTCAAGTAGTAGATGTTTAATTCTTGTCATTTTTCCTCTCCTCAAAAGGATTTGTCCTCAAATCAACATCTTGCTATACAAAATCAAAAGAAGATAAACCATCCAAATTGAAATTAGTATGAACACCATACTAACTAAGTCAATCTTGTATGCATTATTGTTTACTCTCTTCACGACTTGAAATAATCCATCTCCTTTGTGCGTAGCTTAGGGTTCTAGTTGCTTTAAAATCTCTAATTTTGCATGTGTATCCAAAACAAATCCTAAAGTTTGAATACCACTTGCTTCCTCCCCTTATTAATACGCTTAATAAATTATTAAGTCCTTTTCTTAATGTTCAACCTTGCCTTCTCATGAAGCTTTTTAACTAACTTAGCTTTCTTTTTAACATTCAAGTTGCTCTTTTCACTTAGAAGAATAGACACAAGATCTAAAGGAGACGATGAGTTAAATTTATAATCAAACGATGAGTTAAATTTATAAACAAACGATGAATTAAATATATAAACAATCTTACTTAACGTAAAACTCGTAGCAATACATATAATTTTGTTACAAGAAAATTCTATAAAAAGAATGCCTCTTCCAAAATCCTAAGATTTTTACCAACAATGGCATGCAAAAATGCCCTTAGAGTCCTATTAACCACCTTATTTTAAACATCAGATAAGTTATAGAAAACAATAATTTGGTTCTCTATTTTGCCATAAACTCTTGTAGAGTAGCTCAAAACTTAATTATCTATTTAATACTATGGTTTTAGGAACTCTATACAGTCTAACAATCTTTTAAAAAATAGTTTAGTAATGCAGGATGAATCATTAGTTTTATGATAAGAAATAAAATGCAAAATCTTAAAAAATCTATCCACCATTACAAAAATAGAATCCTTACCATTCTTATACCTAAGTAACCATAATATAAAATTCATCAAAAGATCTACCCATAGTTCACTAGTTATAAGTAAATGTATATATATGTTATAAGATTGCATTCTCGATTTGGCTTGCCTATAAGTAACACACCTATTACACACTCTTTCTACATCTTTCCTCCTATGTGTAAATGAAATTCTCACTAAAAATCTCTAGAGTTATCTTAACTCCAAAGTGTCCCATTAAACTCCTGTATATGACTCCTTTACACATAATGATTTTATCTTTTTTGGGCTTTAAACATGCTATTAAATTTTTTATTCCCTAAATTAAACTTAGACAATAATTCTTTGAGGTTATTATCTCCTTCCTTAATCCCTCATTCTTATGTTTTTAGCAATAACTAAACTCTTAGATATATTATTTCATTAATCTTATATTTCAAAATTTCATTCTTAATTATGCATAAACCTAAAAGTTTCTAAGACTCTTTACACTTGGGAAAGATTTTTCCTTATTTACATGCTTATAACCTTCAATAATTTAACAAAGACATCTTATGAAGTTTAATATCATCATTGTAGATCACAAAAATTAGAGCAGGAGGGTATCTCATCTTTATTAGCCATAAAACATGTACTTGCTACCATATCTCTGGATTTTTCAATCTCTAAACTAGTAATTTCATCTTATATAAGATTAAATGCTTTCCCCTTCTTCTTCAATTTCTTATTCATCTTCTTCTTCAGTAACCTCTTGAGTTTCTTTGTGAAGAGCTTTACAACGTCACTCTCACTTGTGTATGTCTTTTGATCATTGATGTGTATGAAATGTGCACATTTTTCAAAGTATTTTGCTTGATTTTAATGCTAAATTAGACTATATTACTAAATTTTACTATCTTTTTAGGTAATTATGAAAATTGGAAAATTAAATAATATTATTCAAAAATTGAAGGCAATTACAAGAAAAATAAAAAGAAATTCATATTAAGTGACATATTTGATATGTGTGTATTAGTCTATATTTTTCTATGTAATTGGCATGTGTTTCTTGCATCGTTGTTAATTATTGTTGTAGTTTAAGATTAATTTTGTATGATTTCATTTAGTTTGATTTTCATTGTTGTTCTTTTATGTTTAATGTTAATTTAAGGTAAGAATTGACTATTTTTTATGTAGGAATGAAGATGGATCAACTTGAAGATCGAACTAGAGAGCAAAGAGGAGAAGAGAAGAGGACTCATTCTATGAAAAATTCCCATGATCGTGGGAATTGGCATGATTCCCACAATCATGAGAAATATAATCTGAGACCTTATGTGGGGCTTCATTAAACTTAGGGTTTTTGGACTATGAAAACATAGTTAAGCCTCCAAGGTTGAAAAGGACGACACCTCTCTATGGAAAAGAGCTTTCTTGAGTAAAGAACACAAGTTTGGAGTCTTGAGGAAGGATTGAAGTCAAGGATTATCATCAAGATTGGGAAAAATCTCATCATCATCATCAAGAATTTCAGATTTTGGGAAAGAAGAGAAGGAGTTCCTTTATATTTTCTATCAATTTTACTTCTTCTATTCTTTGTAAAATGGTTTATTTTAATGTTGATCATGCTATGGATACCATGTTAGGCTAACTTAGTTATAAAGATTGCTTTTGAACTGTTGTGTTAAACACCTATTTTGTTGAATTGAATGAAAGTGTCTTCGATGATTGTTGATTTTATTTCTATCTTGAGATAAATTGGGAGGTTAGGAAGATAAAATTGTGTAGGATTGTACAATGAGAGTTGGCCACCTATAGACTTGCAATTATCATGTTAGTTAAGTAGCTAGAAGAGAAATATCGGCTAGGTTAATTGATCACCTATAGGATAGCTTAATACCTAGTGAAATTGGTAGAGCGATTGGATAGGTCGAGAGATTGTTCAACTGATCCCATTAAATTTGATTAGGGAAAATTAATTACACCTTGAGAGAGGCTGATTAATACATTCAGAAATCTTAGGTGAGACATAATTCGATTAATAAAATAGGAGGGAGACACAATAGGGAGAAAGGAATCTCTAGTCTTCAGATTCTTAAGTTCCAACTTTTTTGCATTTTTGGTATTGTTCATTGTTCATTATTAGTCTTTCAATTTTAATTTAATTGTCCAGATTATTTTCTTTAAAAAATAATTTCATTCTTAAACAAAGTTTGATCTTAATTAAGTGGCGTCTGGGCATCAATCCTCGTGAGATCAATATATGCTTTTAAGCTACAAGTCATGACTCGTACACTTGTGGCTTTTGAGCGTAAAACGAGTAGATTGTTTTCACTTTCAACAAGTTTTTGGCACCATTGCTTGGGATTGATTGTTTAGCATCATGTTTAATTTAGATTACTTTGATTTAGGAGTTTTTGATACTTCTCCTTGTGTATTTGTAGGTGCATGAACACAAAAAGTATGCAAAGATTGAAAGAAGTTATAGAAAATGAGTTTCCCGATATTAGTAGGTACGAAAGAGAATTAAGAAGGGAAAAGCGTCTAAAATTTTCACATCAATATATGGCTAAAAAAGGAGAACAAGTAGGAACGAAAAGAACTTTAATGGAATTCATGAGGCTAAGATTTAGCCCTCAAGAAGTGGTCAGGTCGGTGGTTCAAGCTAACACATTTGAAATAAAGTTGGCACTTCTTAAAATTTTGCAAAACAGTGTACACTTCTAAAGGAGTTCCTGCTTCAGACAGTCTATAATGGAGTGAATCCGAGCAGAAGGGGAACTATCGATGCAGCAGTAGGAGGTTCATTAATGCTGAAGATTGTGGAAGAAGCTTATGATCTATTAGAGGAGTTGGCGAGCAACAACTATATATGGTTAAGCGAGACGGGCAGATAAAGACAGAAGGAATAGAAAGGTATGATACCTGTTGACTCAATTACTATCTTGTAGGCTCAGATTATGACTCTTACAAAGTAGCTAAACAACATGCAAGGAGCATCTACCTCTGTATTGAAACTAATGCAAGTGCAGTGTGAGTTGTGCGGGCAGAACAACCAAAGCTTAGTGGTGTGTTTTCTATTGGGAGCTAGTGGTATCGAACCTGGGCCAGCCGCAATGAGATAATAATCCTTATTCCAATACTTATAATCTGGGATGGAAAAACCATCCCAATTTATCTTTGAGGAATAACAATGCAAGTGGCCAAGTGAGATCATAAAGACCACTAGGATTTCAACAAGATAGAATCGAAGCAATGAAAAGAAAAATGGATAAGATGATGGAGGTCTTGAGGTCCAAACTGGTAGCTCAAAAAGAGAATCAGAAAAGGATGTACTTAAGCCAGGAGGAAAGTCAGAAGAGGATGGAAGTAAAATTCAACCAGATTGTGAAGAATCATGCATCATCTATCCATAATCTAGCGGTTTAGGTATGTCAACTAGCTAACACTTTTTCTTTTCAAAATGTAGGTAGCTTACCAAGCAACATTAAGGTCAATTTGAAGGAAAGAACTATGGCTATCACGAGGGCAGAGAAAAAAAAAAGAACATGAGGAGAAAGATGGAGACAAGAGAGAAAGGCAAATAGTATTGGAAGTCCCTTTGAGTGAACTAGTAAGCGAGCCGATCAGGGGACTTCATTCTGGACTTCCACATCAGATTTTTGCTTAGCAAAAGTCATCTTCTAGTGGAGAAGCGAGGAATTCTAAAGAAGATGAGCTAAGCAAGATGATTAGATATAACAAATTAGCTCCAAACAAAGCTCATGCTAAAAGAATCGGTGAAGAAAGAGGTTAAAGAGCACATATCAGAAGGAATTCCACACGTAGCATAAAAGAAAGAAGACCCAAAGGACTTCTTCATTTCGTGTAGTATAAATCGAATTAAGATAGATCAACCATTTGTAGATTTAAGGGCTAGTATCAACATGATGGACTCATTCAGTAAGAAGTTTGGTCTAGAAGGGCCAGAGTCTACTAAGATATTGGTGAAAATGACTAACAAAACAATGCATTTGTCGAAAGGGATCATCAAGAACATGTAAATATTTAAGAAGAAGAGGAAACCCTGATAGTCTTTGTGTGAGACCTTTTCTGGCTACTACTTGTTTGATCATTGATGTCGATGGGGACGAACTAATACTAAGAGTAGGAAAGGAAAAGTTAACATTCAAGGTATCGAAGAAAAATTATCGTTCTACTTTAACCTTGATGGATATCAAGGAACCTAAACCCTAAGGAGGATGGGAAGATATTGAGGACCCTAAGAATGCGTTTAGGAAGAAATGATCGTGTAGGAGGAGGCAAATAAAGGAAAACCATAATGAAGGTGGAGTCCATACTAGGGTAGTTCATCTATAGAGTTTGAGATTAGTTTCTGCGCTGCTATTGTACCAGTCATTTGAGCTGTCGTAAGCAAAAAAGATATCTGAGCTACTTATGTTAAAAAAAGCACTACATGGGAGGCAACCTATGAATGTTTACTTCTTTTTGGTTATTTTGGTTTATTTGTTTGCTTGATTTATTTAGTTATGATCATGTTAATTTGAGTTGAATTGATGTTTATTTGATTTTGTTTCAATTTCAACTTGTTTTTTGTTCAAATTTCTTGTTCATGATATTAATTTGATGTGTTTGTAGGTTTTGGGATCCTAGAGAATACAAGTTAAGGTTGGAAGAAGTTTTTCAATTAGAAGAATCACCAATTCCCACAATCAATGATTCTCACGATCATGGGAAATCTCTCTAGAAAGTTTCTAGAGAGAAAACCCACGATTGTGAGAATTGTGGTGATTCTCACGATTCTCACGATTGTAGGAAATCTCTCCAGAAATTTTTTAGAAAGTAATCACATGGTCGTGGGAATTATTGGAATTCCTATGATCCATTTCACCCACTCTTAAAAATTTTCACTGCATCTCCTCTAACCCACAAAAATCCTCCTCGCACTCTCTAAAACTCTTCATTTTTCCTCTAGATTCTTGATATTTTCTTCCTCTCTTTTCGTTAATCTTACAATCCTTCATTCTTTGCATGCATTAATCATTCAAAAACACAAGGATTTAAGTAAGATTTTGCTCTCTCTCTAAAATACAAATTTCACACTATTTCTCTCATTTTTGTAGATTTTCTTCTTATAATGGCACCAAGGAAGATGATGGCTAGGAAATCGGTTGACGAACTTCACTTGAAAGTTTTTGGTGAAGGTAAGTCCAATTTAGCGGCAACTTATCGGGCTCCATTCTTGATTTATTTGGAAGAAGAAGGTACGCACTTCTGAGACCTTAGGATTAGAGCAATAGTCACTCCTCAATATTTTGGTTTTGAATTGCTAGAAAACATAGGAGTGAGGTAAAAAATTGAATAACTAGCTGCAAACATAGGTTGGAATATGTTTTTTCGGTGTGAAGTTCCTATTTACTCTACTATATCTTAAGAGTTTTTCACTTCAGTGTAGTATAACCCTAAAATGGATGTTTTTGTTAGTTTTGGTTACTCGAAAATGTGTTTAAACTTGATTATCCTTTCTTATGTGAAGTTTTTAATTTATAGAATACAAAAATCCTAGATGATCATGCTGATTTTGATATCAATTCTTATTGGAAAACTCTAACGAGTGAAGAACACTTTAACTCATATAATGCACCAAATTCTTTAATCCGCACTACTGAGCATTTACTTGTACACAAATTTATGTGTTTAACTGTGTTTAATAAAACTGAAAGCAATAAAGGCTCTGCTAAAAACCTTTTCGTTTTTTGATGTATGGATCGGAAAATAAAAATTAATACGCCTTATAGGATTTTTAGATCAATAGTGAGTGTTGTGAACATGGCTTATGTTGCTTCTGCTTTGGGTGTGTTTTATAATGTCAATGGGGGAAAATTTGCACACAACTCCACACGATATGTTTGACATATCCTATTTGAGGTTCTCTGAGATTGTGCAGTTCCATTCTTGACATATCCTATTTGAGGTGCTCCGAGATTGTGGAGTTCCATTCTATGGATCTCCACAATTCTCATATGTGTATTACAGTGAGGAATAGGAGGGCCTAAGATACAACCACTTCCTAACCCTCCACATCTTGAGCAATACTAAAGCCAGAGGAGGAAGCAATAGAGGAGGAACTGAGTGCACCAACAGAGGTCGACTAATTTCAACAAATCTTCAACTAGATGGCTTCCAACCAACATCATATGACATCCTAACTCGATGAGCTTGACACCCAAATGCAGTAAGTCCACAAGGAGCAACGCAGTTTGAAGAAGAGGTTCCTCAAATTCTATCAAGAGAACAACTTTGAAGCTCCTTTACCCACACCATCGCCATCATCAACTCCATAAGCCATTTCTTACCCTTTACTTTTAATTCATGTCATTTTTTGTTTAGTTTGATGTCATTTTTCTTTTATTTGGTTTAATATCTTTTGTTTAGTTTTATGTCATTTGCCTATTTTTTGTGTGTGTTTGATTTCATGTTATTTTTATTTGGCTTGATTTCATTTTCTTTTTTTTTTGGTTTGATATCATTTGTTTGTTTCAATTTCTTTTATTTGGTTTTTTGTTGTCAATTTTGTTTGGATTAA
This sequence comes from Erythroxylum rotundifolium, assembly GCA_027563915.1. NCBI lineage: Eukaryota > Viridiplantae > Streptophyta > Magnoliopsida > Malpighiales > Erythroxylaceae > Erythroxylum > Erythroxylum rotundifolium. The sequence goes on along the minus strand of JAOSBO010212695.1, from coordinate 27,488 downwards.
TGTCATTTTCCCTTACTTGGTGGTTCACTTGTCATATTGAGGACAATGTGATCTTTAAGTGTGGGAAGGTGACACTTCTGTTGTTAATTGCGTTGTTTGCATTTTGTTAAATAGGATGCATGTTTAGGCATATTATATGTGCTTTATGTCAGTAATGGAACTGCGCTTGAGTCATTCTAATGGATATTGCCATGAAATTCTATCATGCTAGCTGTAATTCGATTGAATGCATGCTTGAACTCGGATTAGACTACTTGAGTAATAAGTGAACCATATAGAGTGGTGAAAAGTAGTTGGTTACATACGGTTATTCATAAATTGACATTTGAGTAATGAGGTAGTGTAGAGATGCATAATGAGTTTTCATTTAAGCCAAAATAAGGATTAAGCCATATGACTTCATCTACAGTCATCCCATTTCTTTGTTGAGTGATACTTCCTTAGGATATTACCTTCAGAACTTGCTATCAGGTTTGAGTCTACTGGATGCATGCTTAATAGAGAAGATTAAGGCCTTTTTCTTGTGTTAACCCTTAGTTTAAATGACCAACCTTTGCATTATCCCTCGCTACCCCATTGAACCTTAACCTTTTGTTTCTTGAAAAGACCCAAAATTTTAAAACCTTAAACCCTTTTAGCCTACCCTTTCACAAGCTTAGTAAAGTATTAAGTAATACATTAGTTGGGATCGTGTGAAAATTTTTACTGAGATAAGTTGAGTATATTTCTGCCTGTGGATTAACGTGTATATAGCTGCTTTTGTATTCATATTTCTTCCATGTGTGAAGAAAAAGAAGAAAAATAAAAAAAATGAAGAAAAATGAAGAAAAAGAAAATATATATATATACTAGAAAAGGAAAAGAACAAGGAAGAATAAGTGAGTAGCATAAATAAGTGCAAAATATTAGCTACATTTATTTATCTCGGAGTATGTTTTGTTACCCCTTATTACTGCTTTTTACTTTACGAATGCTTGTGCTTAACTCTTTCTCCCTTTTTACCCACCTTAATCCTTAACACATTACAACCTAAAACAAGCCCTTTTGATCTATTTATGTATGCAATCATTGTAGAGGAGAGTTGGTGTATCAGCAAGCCTATAGTAGTGTAGTTTCCTATAAGAAGTTTAAGCTGAACACTAACCAGTGAACACTTGAGAGAAATGAGTGAACACCATGAGGATGATTCATTTTACATCTATGCTTATCTTTGAGTGATGGTGTTAATTGTTGAGTCTTCTTATGTACACTAATGAAAAAGTAGCCATGATATATGTATTAGCTTAATATTTGAGTAGTTTACATTTGAGGGATTGTATGCTTTGATCTTTCTGAAGATGAAGTGGTAGAATTGATTGTTTGTATTTATATTTTCCTTGAGGACAAGCAAAGATTTAAGTATGGAGATGTTGATAGGTGTTCATTAGTCTATGTTTTTCTATGTAATTGGCATATGTTTCTTGCATAATTATTAATTATTATTATAGTTTAGGATTCACTTTGTATAATTTCATTTACTTTGATTTTCATTGTTGTTCTTTTATGTTTGTTGTTAAATTAGGGTGAGAATTGACTATTTTTTTGGTCGGAATGAAAATGGGGCAACTTGGAGATCAAACTAAAGATTAAATAGGAGAAGAGACGAGGAGTCATTCTATAGCAAATTCCTACGATCGTGGGAATTGGCATGATTCCCATGATTGTGGGAAGTAAAATTCGAGATCTTATGCGAGGCTTTATTAAACTTAGTTTTGGACTATAAAAACATAGTTAAGTCTCCAAGGTTGAAGAGAATGACACCCCTCTCAAAAGAGCTTTCTTGAGTGAAGAACACAAGTTTGGAGTCTTGAGGAAGGATTGAAGTTAAGGATTATCGTCAAGATTGGGAAAATAGCTCATCAACATCAAGAATTCCAGATTTTGGCAAATAAGAGAAGGAGTTCCTTTATTCAAATTTCTGTCAATTTTACTTCTTTTATTCTTTGTAAAATGGTTTATTTGAATGTTAATGATGTTATGGAGCTTAGGTTAGGCTAATTTAGTTTTATGAATTGCTTTTGAACTATTGTGTTAAACTCCTATTTTGTTGAATTGAATGAAAGTGTCTTTGACGATTGATGATTTTATTTCTATCTTACGATAAATAAAAAAAGTTAGTAAGATAAATTTTTGTAGCATTGTACAACGAGAGTTAGTGACCTATAGACTTACAATCATCACATTAATTGACTAGTTAAAAGAGAGATCTCAGCTAGGTTAATTAATCACCTATAGGATAACTTAATACCTAGTGAAATTGATAAAGTGATTGGATAAGTTGAGAGATTGTCCAATTGATCCCATTAAATTTGATTAAGGATAATTAATTACATATTGAGAGAGGGTGATTAATGCATAAAAAAATCTTAGGTGAGACATAATTCGGTTAATAAAATAAGAGGGAGACAAAATAGGAATTAAATAATCTCTAGCCTTTAGATTCTTAAGTTCCAACTTTTTTGCATTTTTGATATTGTTCATTGTTCATTGTTCATTATTAGTCTTTCAATTTTAATTTAATTTTCCAGATTATTTTCAATGAAAAAACATTTTCGTTCTTAGATAAAGTTTGATCTAGGTTAAGTGATGTCTGGGCATCAATCTTTGCGGGATTGATAGTCACTTTTAAGCTACAATTCACAACCCATCACTTGCAATTTTTGAGCGTAAAATGAGTATATTGTTTTCACTTTCAACAATATTCTAGATAAAATTGACTTTCTGTAAGAATTTTGGTAACATCGTGGTGTTTTGGATATTATTATAGGATTTGGTACTCAAAATCAGTTATATTTTGTATCATATGTTATATTAGCCTTTATAAAGAAAATGAGTAAATTTAGAGAATAATTAAGTCATTTTAGAGCAAATTTGAAAGACATGAAGAAAGGTTTTAAAACATAGTAAGAATTTGACACCATATTATTGTCTGTGATTTATCATATCTAATTCTATTTCTCTAGGAATCATTAAATGTTACGATATTACGACCATGTTCCAAGAAGAGACATTATATTTCTCTTTACATAATCAACGTGCCCTGGTGTTTAAATTGTGTTCACCATCTTGATGTTAACTTAGTCACGTGTTTAGCCCTATATTGTTAGTGATGATCGACGTAAAAATTCTAAAATTTAAGACAAAAAATCATAGTGTCCATATAGTTATATGGTATAACCTTTTTAGCATAAAAATTATGGCTCAATTTGTCAAAAGAAGAAGAAGTTGGAAAAACAAGGAGCTTTTGGAATATATGGTTTTGGAGCTGAAATTTTCAATTAAAAGCCAATCAAAATAGCTAGAGATCAAGTGGAAAAACAATCTTGAAAAAGGAACAAGGATTTCAATTAGATTCATCAAGAATTCAATTATTCAATATTTATGAAGATATTTTCTTTACCTTTTGTTTTCTTTTATTTTTGTGTTGTTCTTTCTTATTTATTCATGAACTAATTGGGATATAAATCTAGGTGGGATGGACCTTAGGATATGATTTTTTGAATTGATATTTTGGTTTTTAGAATTGTTCATGTTTTTATATTGGTTAAAATGAAGGAATGAAAGCTGAAGGTTCAATAATTAAATTCATACATTGAGATTGAAATATAATTTTATGTTTAGATCTCGACATGAACAATAAGGGTTAAATGAGTTAATCGAAAGAGGATTGCACAATCTTCTTAGGGTAAATCCTATTATGAGAAATCACAAATCAAATTAATATATTCTTAGGTTGTATTAATTAGAAAGAGATTTCAATTAATTTGACTTGAGGATATGAATCGTGGTACTCGAGAGAGAATATAATTATATCTTAAGTTGGTCTATAAAACTATAATTATTCATAAAATCAAAGCAAAGATAAAACATAGTAAAGTCCTAAGGAATATCTTATCCAAATCTAGTTTATCTATTAGTTATCTTAATCTTAAACATATATTTGATTTGGTGTTCTAAAATTGTTTGCTTGTTTGTTTTCTTTTATTTAATCATGTTTGATAGTCTAGATAATTGAGTTTGTGTGAAATCATTAGTTAATAACCATTCCTTATAAGATCAATCTACACTCACTAGTGCTAGCTACAATTACATCATGTGCTTGCAGTATAAAACACATATATTAGAAACTTTATCTCCTAGAAGGATCAAGTGCAGTAAATGATATAGACCAAACCATGGTCATATAGTAGATCATGAACAAATTCAAGAGAAAACATTATGATATATGGTAAAGAGGAATGATTATGCTACAGGCTATATATTCATCTTCAAGGAAACAATGAAGGCCTATGATATGGACTATGACCTTAGGTTAGACCATAACATAAATAGAGTAAATTTTATTTAAGGTATAAACTCTAATTTTTAAAAGACTTTCGTTATCTTTTAGAGAAAACCCATTTAATAAACATCATTTTCTCTCCAAAAGCTAAATTCATTCATTATAAGCCTTCTTTAATACATGGGAAATTGATCTTAAATTATTTTTAGTAGAGAATTAAGATCCATATAACATCTTACTAGATCAAGCTATTAGCAAATTTACGTTGTTTATCTAGATTTACTTCCACTATGATTTCTCTATCTTGTCTTTTGATTTTGTTATTTTGAACATGTTTACTAGCTAAATATTTTTATAAATAGATATGGAGAAAAAAGTGCTTATTTTTATATGGACTGATTTAATTTAATTTTCAAAAGAGATGTATTTTAGTGAGTTATCTTTACTAGTATTAATGTTGATTTATTCATATTTGTTCTAAATTTAATTTTTATTTACTTGTGGATGACTTAAGAGATTCTGTTTATAAGAAAGCCATGGCTTAGATAACAATAAGATGCTCAAAAGAGACTTATATGATTTTCCTATTATTTAGATAAAACCTCTCATCAGAGTTTACAAAAATCATTATACATTCAAAAGTATGTTAGGACAAGTAGAGATACAGGTTAACCAACTTGACAATAAATGGTTGTTGCTTAGGAAAATGTAATCTTAGTGTTTAGGAAGTCTTAATAGTCTAGAGAATATATCCATTATATGTTAATTAAATTAAGAAGTCAAAAGTGTTACTAGTGAAATACTTATCTAGAAATTGTTGTCTTATTTTATTCTCTTTTAATTAATTGCCTTATTATTTATTTCTGGACTATTATTAGTAGGTTTAGCTATATCTCATGCTACTTTATTTAGAAATCCATGAATCATATTCTTATTTATTACTTTTAGACTAATTAATAATGTTAGTTTTTTTTATATCTATATCCCTTCTTCATAGGAACGTTACCTTTCTTATCATTATATTACTTACCAAATATAAGTATAATTACTTAGGCTTTTTGGCATTGTTACTGAGGAAGCAATTGGTTATAAAAAACATATTGAGTATTTTTTCTAATCATGTAAAGTGATTTTCTTATTTTTATTTTTGTTTGATTTCCTCTTTTATTTTTCTTAGTTTTATTTTATCGTTTTGATATTATGATTTCAATACTGATTGAGGTGTAAAAAAAAGCCAAAAGTCCATATTTCTTTAAGATCCAAAAATTGATATAACTTTACTTCATAATCATAGGATGTAGATTAAACAAGAACTTAGATATACACTAAAATTACAACCTAAAAGGACAGAAGAAGAAAGGAGAAATATAGTATGCTAAACCATCTGTCATACAAACATAATCAATAATTGTAAGGCTGAATATGCTTACTATTTTGAGATTAATCCCAATGTAATCTAAGTGCACTTTAATAGAATGTACCATTTGATAGATTACCTAACGAGGATCCCAATGCATATATCTCCAAATTCTCAGAGATATATGACAATTTTAAAGTACTATTAGTTAGATCAATCATCATTTAAGAGAGTCTCTTGTAGAAGTTCCTTGCTAAATACTTTTGATCATTCAATACAGAAAAGTTGATTAATAATATCTCTTTTTTTGAATAGTTTGATAATGATGCCTTATATAAGATATGATAGAGATAAAATGATCTATTAAGAAAGTGTCTATACCATGCAAGTCCATACATTTTACAGTTTGGTGAACTCTACAAAGTGGATGATAGGTGTTGTTGTAGGTAGAGCATTGAATAATAATACTCCAGAGGCTACTCAATAGTTCACAAAGGGTATGTCCATTAGTAACCACTAGTCACGATCAAGAAGGGAAAGAATGAATAAAACTACTGGGATCTAAAATATGGATGCTATAAATAAATTTATAGTTTAGATGAAGGTAGTAGCAAGAAAATTAGACAACATAAGCTCTTCATTAAGAAAAACTTAAGTTATAAGTTATAAATTTAGTGGGGTGAACATTAAGGAAAGGAGTGCTAAATTAGGAATCCTATAGGAACCAGTGGAGCAAGTTGATTTTATAAGAAGCTTTTGAAGGCAAAATAACCCTTACAATAGGAGTTATAACTCAAAGTGGAGGAAACATTCTAAATTTCTCCTAGAGCCATAAATTAGTTCTATAATAGCCCCTAATAGGTTTCAATAACTTGTCCAGAAAGAGAAGCAATCAAGTTTGGAAGATATGATTAGAGATTTCATGTAAGAAATTGCTTCTTGATTTTAGAACCATAAAACTTTGATAAGGAATCTTAAATGTTAGTTGGGTCAACTGATTAATGCAATCATATAGAGACCATAAAGAACTTAACTAGTGATATTGTACCTAACTCTAAGGTAAAGGTGAAGGATGTTACCCTAAAATGTGTGTATTTAGAAGAGTCAAAAGAAGAAGATTTAGAAGTGCTGCTAAAAAGGAGATTGTAGATACAAAAACAATTGAAAGCAACACCAAAGTCCCCTAAATATCATACTATTAAAGATAGGTAACTCGAGGAGTTCTAACATTTCTTTCATAACTTGTAGCATTTAAATTAATTAAGGATGAATGATGTATGAGCAAGCTCTAATTCTTTCTCTTATGCTATTTTAAAAAGACAAGTCAATTGGAACCCATTATGAGAGAGATGTATCTTTTTGATAATTCCACTAAAATTCCTAAAATTTTTAAGAGAATGTAATGGTAAGAATCTATAGATTCTTATTAATAATATATTTTTATATTCTAGATATTAATGAGGAGGAAGAAATGTCTCTAATCATAAGTACATCCTTTTTAGCTAAAGAAAGTGCAATAGTTTATATTAGGAAAGGTTAATTGATGATTATGGCTAGAAATGAAGAACTTGAATTCTTTTTTATTTATTCTTATTAGAGATTAGGGACAACTTAGTTTTTCCAATATTGCATAAGGAATCATGAAGGACGAAGATGTCAAAAGGCCACAACAAGTACGGATGAAGGCATGAATTAAGAAAAAGGTCCAAAATAGAGATGGTCGTTTATATGGAAGTCTTTGTAAGGAATGAAGATAGGAGCAGCTATATTGCTTTAACAATTACTCAAGGAAGGTTACAATTAAAATTCTTCTAAAGAAGTGCTTGTTAGAAGGCAACCTAACCATTACTTAATTTCGTTCACAATTTGCTTGGATTTATTTTTTATCTTAAAGACCAATAATTTGGATTTTACTTGTTATTGAGATTTGAATTTGTTTCTATTTGATTAACGAATAATTTTATATCCCATTTTTGTAGTTTATATTTTGTCTATTTTATTTTTTTATTGTTATGTATTTGTAATTAGGAACACAAGTGAAGTCAAATATATTCTGAAGGAGAAACTTGGAGGAAGATTAGAGATGAAAGATCTAAGGAAAAGGCCAAAGGAAAGCTAAAAAATTAAGTATATGCTGAATTATATTGTTGAATATAGCGAGGAGGCACTTATATCCCAAGTTATTTATTTTGAAATTTAGACTATAGGATCTATAGCTTAAAAACCTGCATATATCCTATTTTTTGGAGTTAAATTCAAGAGAATCCACGACTTAGGGATATGCACTTACCCCTAGTTCTGGATTTAGAAAATTTTCTTCAAAAATCCCCACAATTTAGGCCATACACATGTCCTAAATCATATTATAAATTTTGAAACCCAAAACTCTTCATGATCTATGCTACACTTTTGTTACTCAAATTTTAAAAGCCTAGGGGTCATGCCAAACCCGTATTCATGTTACAATTCCATCTTTTTCACGTTTTCTCTTTAATCCTCTAAATGCTCACTCCAAAAATTGCAGTCCTAATCTATTTCTATTAGAATTTTGATATTTTCCATCATTTTCGATCAAGATTCATTTTTTTCTACTCTCAATCTCAATGTTTTCACAACTTAGAGCTCTAAGCAAAAAAATTAAGGTATTTTTATATTTTTATGATTTCATTAATATTTTTGCTTCTAATAACTTATTACACTTCTATAGATGAGCTCATAGACATCCATAAGTAAGAGGTCAATGACAAGAGCTACTTATGGAGAATTGAGTAGTTGAGCCCACTTATAAGAGGCATCCCAAAGGGAATACCCAGTTCTCATCATTGATGAGCCACAATTTTAGGAAAGGCATGCATATATGCAAACTTAACCTTTAAAATTTAATATGAGCATGGATTGTGTTGCTTTTATAGTGGTAGGCTTAGCATTAAAAATAAGACAATTGCTATAGAACTTAGGTTATAGTATCCTTTTAAAAATTGCTTAATATTTTATAAAGAGCTTAGTATTGAGATTTTGATTATATTAAAAGTGAATTCAAATTTTATACTGGATAGGAGGAGTGTAATCAAGTATAAGTTATGAAGGAATCTAGTGGAGATGTTGCTTAAAGAATTTGAAGTACATTGTGCATCCTATATACCCCAACATATAAAGTCAAAGAAGTATAAGAGTGCGGTGGTAGAATTTCTGAACTAACTTTACAATTATATGTCTTAAGATTTTTTAAGCTTAATTTTAGGAGAATGAGTGGTATATGATCTGTCTAAAAGCAATAACACTTATATCCTCTCACAAACACCATGATATTTATAAAAAACGATTTCCTATACCATTACTAGAAGGAGGGGGAGTAATGATATTATGACTCTCTTTGTTACATTATATTTATGGCACTTCGCCAAGCATAGACCATGCAATTTGGGGTTTATTTTATAGACAATAAGGGCACCTCTTTGTGTTAATACCTATTAGACTAGGTTAACGAAGTACTTAATTACTTATGACATTCTTTTAGAGCTCATTATAGGTTGTCGTATAACTTCCATCAACCTTGATATGTTAAGTTATATAAGGTAACTTAGAAAGTTCATTAAATTATATGTGTTGGTGGGAAAGTGACAGAGGATAGGGACAAGGAGTAGGAGGGATAAGAACCTTGCTCAATAATAGAGGGGCCTTCACTAAAGGAGACAATAGAGCTATGCAAAGAGGTTATGCCTAAAATATAACTATTTTTGAAAGGACAAAAGGGCTAATTAGCACCTAACAGTTTCACAAATGTAGAAGATAGCCCCTAACGTTTCACAGTGTCCAAATTAAACCTTAATATTTATCAAACGTTAAAACTAGATATTAACATTTAGAAAACATTCAGATTGAACCTTGACTGATGATACCCTTAATTATCTATTGACATGGCCCATTAAAATCTTAAATCGATTTTATTTTTTAAAATTCTGTGGATGTGTGACCCACCAATTGCTGACATGGTTATGAAGGTAGGTCCGACAACCAGATGAAACGCAACGCCTCCGTATGAGAAGGAGACGTTGTATTTGGGACCAAACCTCCCTCACACCCAGTGTTTTTGGACAAACAAGTACACATGAACAAAATCCTCCAATCCCACACTCACCATTTTAAACAAAATCCCACACGCAACTTTTAACCAGAAATCCTCCAATCTATAATCATCTTCTTCATTTACACATGATCCCTCATCTCACACTTCTTCCCTATTCTTCCTATGTGTTCTTCCTCAGATGTTTGGAGCATAAGTTTTTGTTATTGTTTTCGCACACACCAAGAAACTCAACTCATACCTCATCGAGTGTCTATATCTAAAGGTTGAAATTTCATCATGGTAGGTCCATTGTTGTTTGCCTTTTATGTTTTATGTGGTCCCTTAAATTTGCTTATTTGTGTGCTTGTCGTCTGCCGCAGCTTCTATTTTATGTGTCTTCTATAGGATTTGTATATATTATAAGATTTCTTTGACTTTCTTCTTGTGGAATGTAAAAGTAAGCTTATCTCAAAGAAGGAAAAGAATCCTTGCCTATCTTGCACTCGTTTCTTATCAGATTCCATTTTCAGACTAGTTAGAAAATTAAAGACATGTTCCTTTTATGTGGACATGCAAATTTGAAATCTTTATAATAGTCTAATTCTTGTTGTAGACCATTTAATTTAGAAAAGTATTATGCTATATTCATCTCTCTTTGATTAGTGTCATGTAACTTATTTCTTATCTTATTGTTATGAGCATCATTACCTTGTTGAGAATAGGTCTAAAATGCTACACTCTAAATCTTTTGCATAGTGATGAATGGTAGATAGCTATAAGTAATCTATGGTTGCATAGAGTTGACTAACCATAAAATGACACGAGTTTTATGATTCCCATTGAATAAGTGTTAGATCACTAGTAGTTGTCTTTAACTTATCTCTTCTAACATATCCCAGCAAACCCAAACTTGAGTAAACAATAAACAAGACCTTGTCCAAGTAAGGTATTCGGCTCCATCTAGCTTTAATGGAATGATTTATAGAGAAGGATCTTCAACTATAAATCAAACTTTGACTCCAAAATTTTTTCTTCTGCCATTTTTAGGAATATATAGTTGTGAACATAATTTTTATAGGCTAATTGGTAGGTGTTTAATTGATTATACATTTATTCCACAACATTTAGTGATTAATGATATGAAATTCTTAAGACATTCACTTTAGTTCATAATTGATTTTAGGTATAATTTAGAAGTGAAAGAGCTAAAGTGAGTCAAAAACACTATATTTGAGTCATCTTCTTGAGATTCACACTCACTTGTCTTCATATAGCAAGAAGGAGAAGGATTAGAGTAAAATAATACAAGAAAATACATAAAATGAGGAGCATGAAGAATGAAGAGTGTAGAACATGGTTCATAGCCATATATGAAATTGTCAAGGCTATGAGACACCACTCACAATATGACAATTATGTCATGAAACAATTTTCATGGAAGTGACACTCAAGTCATGCCTATGCAAGGTGGCTTGTAGCTATGAGACTTACACCCATGCACATAAGAAATGATGGCTTACCCAAACCCTAAGTTTTTAGTATAAAAACATTGTTTTGTGACAGCAGAACCTATGTTTCGTTTAGGGTTTTCGTTTTAGGGATGAAAAGTTTACGAAACATTTAGATCTTGGAGGTTTTAGGAGAAGGAGGAAGAGGGGCAAATCTCTCATCCTTTGGAGACTTATAGAGGGCTAAGCTTCTGACCCGATTCGTAGGTGATATCAATGCCAAAAAACCCAATTAAGCATTTCTTTCATTTTCTTATTGTTCTTTCTGTCTTAGGTATTGATTATGCTATCCTATGCTTATGAATTTAGGTTCTCATGTATGAAAGATCTTTATTATCATTATCATTAGATTGTTTATGTATTAAACCATTGTTAGAATCTCGAACACAATTCATAATTGTTGTCTTTGGATATTGCTAGAATCTTCAATATAATCCGTGATTGTTATGTTGAGATTCATTTGTGGTAACTAATGGTTTCAGTTCATTAGGGATACAATCTGTAGTTGTTGTTTTTCCAATCAGTTTCGAATCATTAGGGATAATATAACTTAGGTTAAATGACCTGAACGTATGTGGTAGTTGCCTTGATTAATCTATTTTCCTAACTCGTAATACGATTATCCAATTAAATCTAGAGAGCTTATCCTAGGTTGTTCAATGCTAGGTTTAATTAGCGAGCATATCATAATTAAACACGACCTAAGAAAAAATCAAGGTTCATAGAGCTTATTGTTAACCTGTTATTAATAGTTGCTAGGAGAGATATCAGAACAACAATTCAATGAAGTATGTTTAATTGTGTATAGGCCGATATTGAACCAATGACTGGGTCCCTAACGTATTCACCACTTTTCATCTTTAAATATTTTCTTTAATTTATTTTCATTATTTTAGTTTCATTTTATTTTCTTATTTGAAAACAAATAAACCCCCCTAAACCTAAACATCAATTCTTTTTATAACAAAATTTAACCAAATACTCTCTGTGGGATCAACCTAGACTCACCACTGCTATAGTTGTAGGTCTAGTTATTTTGAGTAGTGTTACGACATGCTAAGTCACTGATGATAGGTGTTTAAGTTATGTATAATGGGGAAATGGGTATAATGGTCTTTTAGTACACTCTTTAGTACCTTTCCTAATAATAACAAGAAAAATGGTAGCCATCTATAAGTGTTTAAACTAATTATAAAGGAGGATCTGATCAAATCATAGACTTGTTTCCAAAGTTTGCATTGGATTTCTGGACTTATTTTAGATTTGGACCATTTGCTCTTACTAGATACACTTGTGAATATTATGGAAAATCTTAAGTAACATAGATGGAAACATGAGATATTTCTGTATGTTCTAGGGTATACACAAGATTAAAGGATAAAGTTTTGTGTCTTTTTATATGGAGAAAGTTCATCATATGTAAATTTGTTACATTTTTAATAAAGAAATAATGAATTTGGTGAAACCAATTGATACCTTTTACCTTAATATAAAATTCAATGAATTTCCATATATGAATGATACATATAAATAAGAATATTATTGTTTGCATAGATGTGATATGTGATATCCTTAAAATATGGTGATTTTGTTGAATATATATGAGCATTTATAAATGATTCGTGTATGGAGTTATTTGACATATTGTTTCCACTCCTGAGAAGATACATTTTTTGAATATATATGACATATATGAATGATTTATTTATAGAGTTACTTGAGATTGCTAAAATATTATCTTGACCTTTGATTAGAAGATGTAAGAGTACTAATAAAAATTTGTAGCAACTATCCAAAGATATGGACTTGATGTCTTCAATAAACACTACCTTAAATTCAAATAATGATAATGTAGTGTGTTATTATAGTTTAATAGCTCTGTTAAGAACTTTATGGAGTGAAAAAAACTCAAGAAGAAGATTTTATGGATATCCCAAATATTGTGTAAGCTTATTTTTTGTTAATAACTTAAAATTGTTTTTACATATGTTTAATGTTTTTACCTAATAATTATTAATGATCTTTATGGTTCGAAAATGTGAATTTTTTAAGTGGTATGATGATAGCGATAGAGTTATTGAAGTAATTCATAAACTGAATAAAGTAGATATCTTGAATCAAGAGGCTCAATAAAGCACAATCAAATTACATTCAACGTTCAAAATTGAGGAGAAAATAAAGCTAAAGAAAGAAGACATTGCTTTGTTGACAAAAGAGAAAAACGAGTTGAGATTTGTTGTATTGATTATTGTATGGGATTTTATACCTATGATAAGTTTAAAAATATGGTTTGTTATGGACAAATAGAAGTAAATTGTAGTATTTTTATTAAAACTTGAATTATGAAGAATGAAAATACTTCAACTAATATATTTTGCACTATGTTTTTTCTTTATTGTTTTGTTATTCATGAAGTTGCTTTAATGACTGTAATTAATTATTTATAATTTCATTTAATAGTTCTTATGGCCTCATCATAAACAATTAAATATAGAAATGATATCAGAATAAACAATTGGAGCAACATATCCAATTATGAGTATATATAAAAGTGATAATATCAATAAAGTGATTACATCACAATTTGTTTATATACAAAAGTTATGTTACCTATCTGTCCATATAGACAACATTAATTTAAAGTATACGAGTCAACCACATTGCTTCCCTCATTTGCACTTGACTGAGTAGGTTGATCATGTCTAGTTGATTGATTGATGATCTTCATCTCATTGCTTTAGTTTGTCAACGTTGACAAGTTATATTAGGTTATCCTTTGAACCTTAGACCTTTTGATTTGAAAGACAGTTTGAATGAATATGGATCAATGTCTCCAAAATTCCATTTATGACTATAAGAAGAGCTACCAACCTACAAATAAACATGCCATTAACATTATTCAATCTTGAAAGAAATCAATAATGGTTGATTAAGTAAATATACTCACAATATTGCTTTGCTAACTTGCTACAACAACATGTTCAGGTTATAAGGAGATGTCGGGGATGACCTGATAAATATGAATCAACAAATGTTATAAATGATACCTAATAAATATGAATTAAAGAATTTCATAAATGAGCATTAGATATATGAAGGAATACATACCACTCAAAGAATTTTTCATACCAGTGGAAATTGTTAAGTTGGTTGAGTTGATGAATGATTGTTACATTTTCTGGCAATATAACCAGAATTGTCACATTTTCAACATTTTTGTACCTGAACCTTTCTAATAGATTTGCTTAGATTTCTTAACTTAGTAGGCTCATTTACTCCTATCCTTCTAGCTATTTTATGTCTTTCAGGCATGGCTCTTTTGGAAGGGGGTTTTATTAGATCTTCATTGTCAACTGTTGGATAAAAAATTAGTCCTCTAATAAGTTGTAACTGTAGACTCATACACTACAATGAATTTAGACTTCTCGTAGTAGTCGTCCATATATTCCTTCGACCATTGTTTCAAATAGTGAATAAAACTTATAGCATGCTTGCAAAAATATCCATAAAGCTCACATACCCACCAACTACATGATTGGTTTCTACTAATCCTCACAATATGCTTGGCATCAATTTTGCTAATTTCATAGGCTTTATCACCATTCTATACAATTCTCTATTGCATGGATCTTTCTTATTCTTTTTAAGTTTCTTCACAACCCCTCAGTGTAAATTCTAATTAATTTCAAGCCATGTACAAATTGTCTCCTCTCCGCATCCTTCTTCATCACTATCATTTTGATTATTTCTAGCATGCTTATAATAGACGTATCTCTAGTGGGTAATATACATCCATTGAAAATTTCACTCATTTTGTTATTAACAATTGGACATTTGGATTCAAAGGACTTGTAACATCGTGCCCATCTCTCCTTTGGATATTCAAGCAAGGATAATGAACATTTAGGTGTGATTTTGTCAAATCTTTTCAACTACTCACTAAAATCTTCTACATATGTTGACCAAATGTAATTCCAAAATTGCTTTCACAAGCCTTTTCCTTTGAAATTCATATGCCAATTATAATATATGTACCTTGCACACATACGATGAGTGGCATACGATATTGTGCCTTCCACTGTTCTAATCAATCCCTGCAACAAAATAATAGATTAAGTTAATATATAGTTGATACAATATAATAGGCTTATTAATGAATGAATTAAAAAAATACCTTCTACATTTCTAATATTATTGTTAGTCCTTCATCACTACCTAACTCCAAGTCCAAAGCCAGTAAACTCATAAAATAGGTCCACGAATTAGTGTTCTCTACCTCAATAACTTTCCAAGCCAAAGGATATATACCTCCATCCCCATCCCTCCCAACTGCACTTAATAGTTGACTTTGGCATTTAGTCTTAAAAAAATAGCCATTAATACTAAGATAGGCCTCAAATGCCTCCATCCTCTTTTCATCACATCAAAGCATATGTTTAATCTTTTGAAGTACAAAAAAGATATAAAATTAATGAATTAAAGAATAAACTTCATAAATAAATACATGTTTTAACTATCATTGTCAATAACATGTAAAAATTAATTTTGCATACCTGTAATAAACTATAGTTTCTTGATTTCTAGCCATCTTTAACTTAATTGTTGATCCGAAATTACTATTCCTTAACTTATGAGCATATCCTTGTACTTTCATATACTCATTCACATAATCTCTTGTAGTTTCTTTTCTCAATCTCCTCTTGGTAGCTTAACATATATTTGAGTTGACAAATATGCTAAGCTTTTCTCGACATTCTTCAACCTTCTTCACCATCGAGATATTAGCCTTCTCAAGTATTCTGTCCCTAAAATATCTCATTAGAAACTTAATAGAAACCAATTTGGATTTGTTGGTCATAAATCACTCAGGCTCATCATTGTATGTCACCCCCTTAAAGCACCATTCATTCTTGTCACAAATAGCATAAAACTCCTATGGGCATCCTTAATATATCTCACTCTCAGCTTATGTCTTTCACTTTTCTTAAACTTGACATTGTAGCCTGTCTACACTACATAATTCATAAGAGGCTCTCTAAATTCTTTTACAAAGTCAAACTTCATCCTCAATCTCCAATTTGGTTCAGCATTGGATGGATTTTGCCTAATAGCATTACTTAGTTTTTATAACGACTCACCAGGCTCTTCTATACTAGGATATAAATCACTACCAATATAACTACCAAAATTTTTTGACTAACTTTCAACTAGTTCATGATCATTAGGAATCTGAACATGTATAAAACCATCTTCATGCCCATCATCATCATCATCTACCTCTGCGTCAACTCCTAAACCAACACCTTCACTACTAACACCTTTTGTGGCTCTACAACTTTCCTCCTAACCCTCCCCATCTCTATCCTCTCCTCCAAATATAGGCAATATATCAGGTACAAATGATGGGTTTTTATAATATGAGTTACATATACGTCAATCTTTTCATGAATTTTCATTAGATTGATAGGACATAATCAACTTTCATTTGAATAAATTTTTGTGTGTAATTTTTATTGATTTTTCTTACATTCATATCTTGATATTGGTTACAAATTATTGCACTTTTAATCCAAATTTGAATGAATTGAGTGAACATGGTCTTGAAAGTTGAATGAAGATTGAAGGGAATGTTTTATGAATTTTACATGAAAAAGGAAAGGTAACACAAATTTTGCATTTAAAAAAAGAAGTGGTGATTAAGATGTCACAACCATGACAAGCTTAGTCATAGTGGTGACCAGCCCTCATAGGGGTGACAAACATAGTCACCCCTATGACTACTCTTTTGCCTTTACTTTGAGTCTAACATGTGGAGGTTTTGACAGCATAAGAACCCTACAACCCTAAACCTAGATTCATGCTATAAATAGAAAAAGAATGAGGCAGAAAAGGGGAATTGGATCTGGAGCTGGAGAGTCGGTTGAAAAAGAATGGAGAAGGAGGCATAGAAATAGAGTAGGTTGAGAAGAGAAAAAGAAGAAGAACAACAGAGAGGTAGAAGTAATGTGAGTAGTCGAGCATTTGGGTGAGAAACAAGTAGAAGTAAAAGGCGAGAGCCAATGTAGGAAACTTAAGAATGGCAGGACATCACTACAACTCCCTCACCTGAACACTTGGTTACTCATCCTATTTATTATTTCTCTACTATTTTACTAAACTTACTCCTTTGTTAGTTGATAGACTCATACTCTGTTAGCTATAGACTCATACTCTGTTAGCTTTTGATCGTTCATTTGATTATTCAAGTAGTTCATTACTTTAATAATTAATACTTCTCTTATATTGATAAAGATGGGATTGAAGTATATGAAGATGATGAATCTTGTTATTTCTAGAATGATTCTTTTTCTTAAGGATTAATGTAGCTATTTTAGTCAAGTATGTATGATTAAGGGATTGTGTTGTTATCTTATGTTTGCTATAGTTTCTGAATTGAATGGATCTAGAAGGATGACTAACCTTTACATCATTTTGGTATTAAATGAAGGATTGAGAGAAGAAGTTTAATATGGAATGAGAAACTATAGACGCTTAGGTTGAGAATTAGAAATACATTAACTTAAGTGGTAATTATTAGTAATTAATTTGGATGATAAACTTGTCGAATATAAAAGTTAGATTAGTTTGTTATTTGAATTGATTTTAAACCAATTGGTAATTTTAGTAAGATAATTATCCAATTATTTCCCCTTAATCATACATAGGAGATTCAATTAGTGAAATTAATTCTCAAGAGTTGCCACATCGATTAATCAATATGTTTTTGCTTCCAGTTAAATTAGTTCACTTTTCAGTCTAATTGTGTAATATTCTTTAAATCCTTTACTTAAAAAATCAGGATAGAATGTTTATGATTGTATGTTCTTATTTTTATTCAAGATTAATTTGAGTGGACCAATTTCACCTCCATGGGAGACGACCCTGGGTAATCAACTACAACTACCTCGTAGACTTATAAGTAAGATAACCTAAATACTTTTAGAAAATGTTAAAAACACATTCCTGCTACTACTGTTTGTGAACAATGCTCTATTGTTAATCAATTTAATTATGCAGACCTTGATTTTACATTGCAGAAAGAAAAAGGAAAGAAGCTGGGCTTGGTGAAAGAAATTGATAAATGTTGTCATCAATTGCTAGACGATGCAACCAAAGGAAAGGTTGGCAAATTCCAATCTTAATGAAGAGAAGAAAATAGCGGAATCAATCACTTTGACCGATCCATCTTGAGCATGATGGTTGAGGTTTCCAGCTAAAAGACATTAAAGAAGTGATAAATGGGAGGCAATCTATAGAATTTCTTTTTTGTTTTTCAATTATTTGTTTGTTTTCCCTTTTAGTAAAACTCAACTTAATCTATTTGCTTTATTTGCATAGGTTTACTTTTCAATCTCTTTTATTTTTCTTGCTCACTGCTGTTCTCCTCTCCTTGATATAGAGGATGCCATGCTCCTCACTGCATTAACGCAGCCACCACCCACACTTTCGTATTGTATTTCTATCCTTGTTCCTTTTATTATTTTTACTACTTGTCAGTTTAATGTTTTTTAGTTTTAATGCTTATCCTTGTTTGTGTTATTTTATGTCTTAGCTCACTCTTTTACTTTTTTAATATCACATTAGAAATAATGTAATATTTATCGTGGGGGGGGGGGATTAGTTTAAAAAAATATTTATTACTTGTATTGTGTGTTTGTTTTCCCATTTAATAGTTAGAGATGCATGGTCACGACATAAAATCGATCGAGATTAGAAATGCATAATATGAGTGAATAAGTATACCTGGATGCTTAGATTGATTAACTTAGATTTTGATTAAAAAGGACATTAGTTTGTTGTAATATATGAATGTCAAGTTTTTTGGTAAGAATTTAAGCCCTTTTGAAATATTAAACATCAAATTCAAGTATTCTTTGTTAAGAGTGTTCTTCATGATTAAGTAACTCTAGAGCTTGCCTGCAAATACTAGTTAAGATCGCATAATTTTAAACACACATTAAGCTAATTAAGGCAATCAAGATTTACCTTTTTTACGTAAAAATCCACCATAATGTTACCTTTAGTGAACCGGTTTTAAGCTTAATATGAAACTTTTTAGGTTTTGATTTTGCATCAGATGCATAAAAAATAGAAAACAGCAGCGAAAATATAAAACAAAACCCAAAAAACCAAGAACATTCAAGTGCTATTAGATGTAACTTTCACAAAACGTCAACTTAAAATGTGTGCCTTACAATCTCTTTCGTTCTTCATTATTGTAAACTATAACAACAAAAGGAGGACTTCTCTAATGATATCCATGCAGAGAGCAAAACCTAAAACCTCTTAGGAAGAATCTCTAGAACACACACAAAGTGCTAGCTTTGTGATGTATTCTTTGAGATAGTGTTTGTAGAGAGTGAGAGAAGATGATGAACAGTTCATCAAAAGTCTCTTGTCTTCACACAACACTTGCACCAAAATTGACATTTCTTACACCCTTTTCCCTTCCTCTAACACCCAACATCATTGGAGAGTTAGTGGGAATTAAGTGGCTTTTAATCCTACTTAATCTAGCATGGAACTTCCAACCCTTCTTTAATAGGTAATTTTTCATCTTGCTTATTGAAGGTTAATTTTGTCATCTTACCTAATAAGCAAGATTCACATGTGCCAAATGATTCAAAATCAAATGACCTTAAACGACCACACTTGTGTAGCTTAGTCATGCATCTCTCGTATCTTGGATCTCTATCCAAAAACCATTTTACTCATTCTTCGCATCTTCAATGTGTGTGACCCATTAGATTCCTAGTAATGTTGGTCACTTGAATTAACACTTAATTTAAGAAATTCATTATTAGTATCTAGGAACACATCATGACCCCTGGTTGATCAGAAAGTTAGTGGTTTGACTAGGAATCCTTCCATAGACAATGTTCTCGTGCAATTCATCCTTTCACCATCTATACCCCACTTGGTTCAGAGTATGGTTAAAGTGTCAACTCCCATTAGAATGACTACATCACATCTAGCCTAAGTGATGTTAGTTCTCATTACTCAATTGGATATGTTACTGAAGACTATCTTTATAACATTTCCAACTGGCCAGATATTCCCGAATAATGACCCCGATAAGAGGCTGTAGGTATCATCTCCTTCTATCAGGAGTGGTGAATCCTTTATTGGTTACTCAATTACCTTTGAATACCTCAAGCTGTACCTAACAACCACACTATGAACAACCTTTAAGAGGCAACAAGGAATAGAGGCAAAGTACATGATTAGTATCTAAGATATCCTTGAGCACCTCAAGTCTAAGGATATTTACACCATTGCTATGATGAGAATATCATTGTCACTAGAATAGATTAACCATATGATTGTCTCATGGCAGGGCATCCAATGTACTTACTACTCTTAACAAGCATCCACATGTTAACTCTAAACAACTCATTCTTACAACTTATGAGATCCAATACTTGATCTAATCAAGGAGTATAACATGTGCTAATCTGTCCAGATTAACAATGTCCCATCTCATTAATCTTATGACTAGGGATAATTTAGATACTAATATAATTGCATATGATAGGAATCTCATTATCATGATTTCCTTCATGCTATTTAATGTATCAAGGACCTCATTAATTTGATTTAAGGTCACTATCAATTCATAAAGAACATGAACATCAAATTAACAAAAAAGCCTTTTTATTAACAAAAAAGATTTATATAATAAGTGCTAAAAGTGATTACCTTTATAGCATTTCTCCAACAACCTCCTACTTGCTCTAAAGTCAATCGCCTTTGTATTTAATATCATAGGCAAGTCCATGAGATTCATATCTCTTTTAAGGAATCAGTTTAGTCAAAGGATTGGCAATATTCTGATCAGTGGGCACTCTCTCTATCTCAACATCATTTCTTCCAATGATTTCTCTAATTAATGGTATGGCTTGAGTACATGTTTGGATTTTTGATGAGACCTTGGTTTGTTTGATTGTGCTATAGTACCATTTTTTTCATAATAAAACTATACTGGGTCAACAATGCTAGTAACCACTCCAAGTTCTATGATTAACTTTTTGATCTCAACTGCTTCCTTTGCTGCAGCAATGTGTTCTGCTTCGGTTGTTGAATTTGTAGTTGTCTCTTATTTGGAAATCTTTTAATTGACTGGTCCACCATTAAGTGTAAAAATATATCCTGACTGGGATCTAAAGTTATCCCTATCGTTGGAAACTCGCATCTGTATGCTCGTTCACAATAAAACCTTTTCTTTCTTTAATCCTAAAATATGAGCCTTTAACTTAATTAGTTATCCCTTTTGTTATACCTACCATAAATCAAGTTGAGCATTTGAATGGGTATAATTGGGTTTAGGAAATAATTGCTTAAATAAGTGTGCGGGAATCATAGGATATAGTTGGCTATTGAGTTAGGGATGGGTTTGGTTGTAGCAACTGTTATCTCTCCTCTTCATTTTTCCTCTTCTAAACTTGATTTTTTTCTAAATAAATAAAAAACATAATTGAAAAAGAAAAAGAAAAAAGAAGAAAAATAAATAGAAAAGGAAAGGAAGGAAGAGAAGATAACCAAAATACGAAAAGAAGAGGAGAGATAAAAAGGGGAGTGCTAATCTTGTTAAGTTGAAAGGAATGAATTGAGTGTGTTATGCTTCATTATTTTTATTACTTTAAATGCTCAGTTTGGTTTGTGTTTTAAACTATGATTTTCCTTTTTCCTACCCTTGGCTCGACCCTATTACAACCAAAATAAAGACCTTCAAATTAATGTTTATGTTTGATAGGAGTGGTGGAGATTGGATTAGTAAGTAACCTTATGGTAGATTCCTTAGATGAAATGAATGATGAGTGAATATATCCTACCATTGAATGCTTGAGAGGACTGAGAGTGGAGTGAATATCTATCGCACTTGTTAATGATCTTTGAGTTGAGGTATTTGTTAATTTTGACTAAGCATGTAGAGAATAGTTTGTTCATGGAGTATTATGAGTTTAAGTTCTCAGGTTGTGTTTATTGAAATGATCATTGATATCTTTGACTATTATATGAAAAAAATTGTTGTTTCCATTGTTTGTTCTTGTATAATCTAGTGTTTTTTATTTTACTTAGGGACAAGCATAGTTTAAGTGTGGAGGCATTGTTGTATGTAATTTCTATTGATTTTGCTTTAAGTGTGGGGGAATAATTGTATGTAATTTCTATTGATTTTGCTTACATTCATGTCTTGATTTTGGTTACAAATTCTTACATTTTTTATCCAAATTTGAATGAATTGAGTGAAAATGGTTATCAATGATGCATGAAGGATGAAGGAAATGTTTTGTGAATTTTGTATGAAAAATGAAAGGTAATGTAAATTTTGCGTTAAAAAAGAAAAAGTGGTGATTAAGGTGTCACCACCGTGAAAAACTTAGTCACAGTGGTGACCAACCATGACTACTCCTTTACACTCATTTTGAGTCTGACACTTACAGGTTTTGACGATGTAATAACCCTACAACCTTAAACCTAGACTCGTGCTATAAATTAGAAAAGAAACGAGGTAGAAAAGGGGATATGAATTGAGAGCTGGAGAGTTGAATGGAAGAAAAAGAATGGAGATGGAGACATAGAAACAGAGTGGGGATGAGAAGAGTAAAAAAAGAAGAAGAAGAATAGTAGAGAGGTGAAAGCAGTGTGAGTAGTCGAGCATTTGGGTGAAAACCAAGCTGAAGCAAAAGGCGAGAGCCAATGCAAAAAGCTTAAAAGTGGTAGGAGATCACTACAACTCCCTCATCTGAACACTTGATTGCTCATTCTATTTATTATTTCTCTATTGTTTTACTAAAATTACTCTCTGTTAGTTTTTGATAGTTCATTTCAGTTATTCACATACTTTATTTCTTTAATACTTCTCTTATACTGATAAAGATGAGATTGAAGTATATGAAGATGACGAATCTTGTTATTTCCAAAATGGGCTGATTTTTTTTCTTGAGGATTAATGCAGTTATTTTAGTCAAATACGCATGATTAAGGGACAATGTTATTGTCTTATGTTTGCTATAGTTTTTAAACTGATTGGACGTAAAAGTATAAACAAACTTTGCATAAGTTTGGTATTAAACGAAGAATTAAGAGAAGAAGTTTAATATGGAACGAGAAACTATAGACGCTTAGTTTGGAATGAGAAATAAATTAACATAAGTGGTAATTATTAGTTAGGTTTAATAATCAATTTGGACGATAAACTTGTCGAATACGAAAGTTAGATTAGTTTTTTATTTGAATTGATTTTAGAACCCAATTGGTAATTTTAGTAAGATAATTATCCAATCATTTCCCCTTGGTCATGCATAGGAGATTAAATTAGTGAATTAATTCTCAAGAGTTTCCATATCAATTAATCAATCCGTTTTTGTTTCCAATTAAATTAGTTCACCTTTTAGTCTAGTTACCTCTAAAGCCGTTGCTCAACAAATTGGGACAAAATGTTTTGGATTGCATTTGTTTTTATTTTTATTCAAGATTAATTTGAGTGGACCAATTTTACTTTTGTGGGAGATGACCCTAAGTAATTAACTACAACTACCCCGTATACTTGCAAGTAAGATAGCCTAAGTATTTTTAGAACTTATTTTGGCATAACATCAATCTAAAGTAAATCACACATTAGTATAGAATTTACGTACATGAAACTAGATACATAAGAAGGGGGGTTGAATGGTGTATCCTTTTTGTGAATATAAAATCTTGCTAAAAACTTCTCTAACTTGTTAGAAGAGTATCACAAAAATTATACGAAGATTGTTATGTAGTTAAATCGCAAATAACTTCTATATACTTGTTTAACAACAAAATAAAATGAAGTAAAAGGATAAAAGATGGATGCGGCAATTTTTATACTGGTTCACCCTAAACCGTGGGCTACGTCCAGTCCTCAGAGTTTGTTTGAGTATTTCACTATACTTCAAGCAATTACAAGTATTCTTTCTTCCCTTCCAGAGCCTCTTCAGGTCTTTTACACAAAGTATTCTTTCTGCTAACGTAGCCTTTCCAGGATCTCAGCCATTTCTTTCTCTCACTAGAAAGATATTGTGAGCTTTTATTACTGTAGGGTTAGCTCTCTTAGTATCGCACTATAGAATTTCTCTTTTCTAAGTAAGCACTTGAAAGCTCAAAGATCACTGATTTCTTAAAAGTTGTAAGATTCGTAAGATCGTAAAATCTTCGACTATGATTAGTATTTATAGCCTAAGTTTCTAACCGCTTCTTGATCCTTGATAACTGCTTTTTGATTCTTGATAACCGTTATTTAGTTGAGTTCCGTAACTAACTCCAACTAAGTAACTGTCCGACGTACTACCGTATCTTCTTCTTTGTATCGTCTGTGTTTTCCTTGTGTCTGTGTTTTCCTTGCATCTGTGTTTTCCACTTTGTCTGTGTTTTGCGCTTCGTCTGCACACTTAACACACTTGTCAAAACGTTCATTTATTTCTAACATTATTATTATTTGTTTGTAATCAAAGCTAATCATTGTGAAGTCCTCTTGACTTAATAATCTCCCCCATTTTGATGATAACAAATAATCATAATTTTAGAAAGATCAAAGTGAATGAAATTTTATTCAGTTAACGAATAAGAAAACAACGAATGAATAAGAAGACAACAAATAGATTACACATAATAAGAAAACAACAAAAAAAATACACATATGCTATCTTCTACTTTTCTTCTTTCTTCTGTTTTTCTTCTTTCTTTTGTCTTTCTTCTCTTCTTTTCTCTTCTTTTTTTCTCCCCCTTTTTCATCTTTTCTCCCCCTATCTTCTTCTTTTCTCCCCTTATTTGTTATTAATCAAAAAGTTTACCTCAGATGCTTCATTATTTCAGAAAACATGCGTTGCATATCAGTTCTGATCAACTTGAGGTCTTCTTCTATTGAAACTTGTAGATAGGCTATTTCCTCATGTAGATCACCCACTGAGTCATGTAGATCATCAGCCTTACTATGAATTTCTTCAATCTCCTTCACTAAGGCTTTTTGATTCCACTGCTGATGGTGTCTTACTTCTTCCATTCCACTAGTATTGACTTGTTGAGTTGCACTTGATGGATAGAAGTTAGTAGCAACAAATGTTTCTAAAGGTAAAACATCTAGTTCAATGATTTTCATAATAGGGGGTTTTGAAAAATTGTTTGCCTTCAGGGAGATCAAGATCATCAAGTCTAGGCAATTTTGGAATAGGTTTTCCAAGAAGGTGAAGGACATCTTTAATTGAAGATATATAACTTAAAGTTCTAAAGTACATGATTAGGTGCACAAAAGTCTCTAAGTTGAACAATAATACCTTCAACCTTAACAGTTCTGTACTGTCCTTTAGTCACTTTTCCAACTACCTGAGAAGTTGCATCTGTGGTTAAGCGTCCATAATTACTTCTTGATGCTTTTGAAATATGGTGTGAAACATAGATTCCTCTTGATTGCTCTGCATTGGATGCCTCATCTATATTTCTCACAACTTCTTGTATCTACTCTTCTATCAGGTCACTTGTTTTTCCTTTAGGATACATCTTCTGTTTCTCTTTTCCTTCATTGCGTACAATGTTTGAAGCTCTAGGTTATACATCTGATACAATTTTGATCAATGTTCTACTTGTAACTGGATAGATGGTATATCAATCTTTAGTCATCTTCAATGGATATGGTTATGACTTTTTATCTCTTAGAATCCCATATAATCTTCTTTCTTCATGATTCAGAAGATGTATAGACCGATTATTGATCAATATAGGTTCAACTTGTACCTTGACTAACCTTTTCATAGGTTCTCTTATTATAATTGAGCCTCTGCTTCTAACAGATACCACTTCTTCTATCACCTTCATTCTCAAATCCTCTTTTCTGATAGGACTATGACATACCACTTTGTGTCCAACTGATTTTTCTTTTCATTGATTACTAGTTGAAGTACTTTCTTTCTGACCAGTCTTTAACTTCTTAGTTTCTTCTACCAGTCTAGAAGGTGAGAGTTAATATCCTTGGTGATCTTTTTGATTTTTTAACTTTGTCAAAATCAAGTGTCTTTTCCTTTCTTTTCAATGACACTTGTTTTTTAGATAGATACACCTGGCTTTCTTCTTTTTGCAACATCATCTCAGCTTTAGCTATTACCTCTGACAGTTTCTTCTTCTTTTCTTCTATAACCATTCTTCCTGAGGATTGAGGTTTCTTTTTCTCTTTGGGAGTAACGTTCCCACTCACGCTCCGTCTGACACTACGCTCCCCCTCAATCCTTGCTTTCGCTATAGAAGTCGTATCCGTTTTTCTTGAATTTTCAATCTCATTCTACCGATAGTTGCCACATTAATAATGCTTTTAATATTCATCTTCATCCTGTTTCCTCTGTCAAGAAGAATTCTAGAATCTCTAAAGGTTTTTGTTAGCAACATGCCAAATGGAAAGGCATTAGAATCCCTCTTCGTCTTCATCATATACCTCAAAATCAGGTGTGGAAGATTTATAGCCTGATGATTGAGTAAATGGAACAAACATTGTTCATCTATCGTTGTCACAACGTTTTTCGATCCTGTTCTTGGTAGAATAAAATGAAAAAGTATATCTTGTAGAACCCTAGCCTTCGGAACAAGGTTCGACTACTTCTTATCCTTTAGGTCACTACTTCCATAGAGTTGTCGACTTACATATGCCCTCTCTAGACGGTTTTCAGTCATCCATCTAGGGTTATATGACACCTCTGCTCCAACACATGGGCATCCACTAATCTTCTCGATTAGCTCTAGTGTCATAATAACCGACAATCTATCCACCATTGATACTATAGTATCGTCTACTACTTTTTCATTCTTCCAAAACTCATAAACTTTATTTAGATAAACTGTTTCACGGACCTGAAAGAAGTTTTTCCATCCAGCTGTATCAACTTCTGATTCAATATCCATCTGATTCTTCTTCAAGGAGTCGAAGTCAACATGTTTTCCATAAATCATAGCTTGCTCCATTGTGATCTTTAGACAATAGAAACTTCTCAAAGTAATGAGATTAATATCTGAAGATGAGAATGTGAATCAAAAGGGTTTGATATCACGAGTAGAGTTCTGTAAAATCTATTTCAGAGGATTTCAAAAGTATTCTAGAGTCGGTGATGTTCTAAACCTTTTGAGAGGATTTCCTATATGTTTCCCTCTAAAAATAATTACCGTCTGTAACTTCCAGTTACTGGCTCTTGA